>PVJO010014214.1:0-49106 GCA_004026905.1 Hystrix cristata
GTAGCCACGTGTCTGCATGACATTGTCACAACTGTACTGTTGTGTGCTCACTGTACAGTGTGATGGTGTGCGGTAGTACAGTACAGCCGGGGACTTACTGTGCTTGTCTGTGTGTGTATTTATGCTTTATATTGTGTATTCATGCTAAAGGTGTGTAAGACTCACTTTGTCAGACTTATGAACAAATAAGACTTACGAATGCTCAACCAGTACAGAATTCATTCATAAATTGGGGAATTACTGTATTCATAGCTGATAAATATAAATTTACCTCTGAATTCTGATATCATTAACTTTCTTTATAGTTTAGTCCTAATTGTTCATTTCTCAAGCTTTCTGCTTACTAGCTGCCATTCTGTGAATAAATTAAGATTTAACTTAAAACTTTGCTCTTCATTTCCCTCTACATTACTGAATATTCATTTTCATCTGCCCCATTACTGTCATTGCAATTACCCTAACCCTGTGCCTTGTGTAAATATTTATTTTATTTCTCATAGTTAGTGAATAGATAAATAATAAAGCACTTTGTAATATGATTTATAATTTCTGTTATAAAGCCTCCAAAACATAGAATACCAATTGGTACATATAGAGACACTATAATAAATCAATGACCAAAATAACATACACTCAGAAGGATAACTATATTCTGCTAAAGGATGAGTATGTTAATAAAGAGATTTTAAAAACAAAATATCAAAATAAACCAGTGATGGGAGAAAAGCTAATTCTAGTCAGAACTCTACCAAAGGGAGGAGTCAGTTGAGTGTATAAAGACATCAGAGTATGTATCTATACTGAAGAAAAAAAAGAGCACCAGCTCATGTCTTAAATATTAGCTAGTTAGAAACTATGGAGCTGAGGGAGTCACTCCATTCCCACAATTTAATTCTGAACACCCCCTTATGGCCATTGCTCAGAAATAAAGTGACAACGCCCAGGGGATCTCTGAAGCTCTAGCTGGGAGCACACCATGCTGGATCTCCTGGCCTGCCCTTCAGTCCCCGCACCCTACTCCCACCTCGTTAAGGGTTCATAGACACGTATTACGTGTCATAAACATAATCCAGAGCAGCATGAATTTTGGACAAGGCTGAGTGTTGAGAGCCGCGGAGATGGACAGCACCCTGTCAATCATTCCCTTAACTACATCTAGAGATTCAGGGGGAGGAGCCTGCGCGGAGGTGCACACCCTTTAAATCCCAAAAGCCTGATTTATCTGGGGCTGTGGCTGTTGCTCTTTCGTGTGCTATGATCTATGTCTAGTGCTCTTACTTTTCTGTCACTCTCTTTTCTACCGGTGCCATACCTTCTGTCAGCGTGGACTTGCCCCGAGTGCAACTTCCCGCGATTTTCTGGGGACGTAGCTGCTTGCCACTTGCTGCTAGGTGTGCACTTGGCGATTCTTCCCTCATCCTACACAAGAGCCCGGACTGCATTCGCCCGTCCGCAGCGAAACTGGCCGTCATTCATCGTGCATGGCGAAGGCTCAGGTTGTTTCCATTTTCTTCTTTGGGTTGCCTTGTCACTGGAGAGCTTCCAAGCAGGCTCCCTGAAAGGAAATGAGAGACCTTAACTCACACAATTCGTGGATGAAGTGTGCCGACTCCCATCGTGGAAACAGATTTTTCAGAACACATCAATGGGAGGCACCAAAAATAATTATTAATCAGGAAAAAAGTATTGAGAAGGGAGAGCAGGTGTTCAGAGAGTGAGATGTACTATGGCCTGGAGTGGGTGCGTCTGTGTGGTCTTGGGGTCTTGTTCATGTGATCTCAGATATGTATTCTTACCATCTGTCAAGTCGTCCATTCGACAGGCTATGCTAGAACGCCATCCATTCACGAAGCTGTGTGTTTCAGGTGGCGATCTGCTGCCCGCTAACACTGCTGCCGCCCCGAAGATGGAGTTCTATGGGAGGGAGAGCGATTTACAGGTGAAAAGTACGGACCCGGAGCCCAACTTACAGACTTAGTGTGTCTTAAGACCTTTCACAACGTTTTTTAGTGCACTTCCTGGAAGGGAAACTTTTGTGCCCAAAATGAGAGATTTTCCTAAAAGTGAAATTTTAAGATTACAAATTTCCCTAGGTAAATGCATGCATCTTGAGACCATACTCTTAAGGGAAATAAATTGGACACACATGTTTAAATACCGCATTGTTTCTCTGGTGTGAGAAAATGAAAGTGTAAATAAAGACTAAAATGTATAATATTGGGAAAGGGACGAAAATATCCAAATGAGAAAGGGAACAAGGGAGAGGGAAAGGAGCAGAGGGACATGAGAAATAAGACATCAAGGAAAAAATGGAAACAAAGCTTTTGTAAATAAGGAGGGAGACGGGGGTAAGGGGAAGGGAATGGGAAAAAAAGAAGCAACAAGATATATCATGTACAGGTACAAATCCCCTATGATGAATGTTATCACTATGTACATCTAAAGTGTACCAGTGAAATAAAATAAATTTTTAAAAAAGATTACAAATTTCCTTGTCCCCTTTCTATCATTCTTTTTTCTATTTTACCATAGTTCTGCACTTTTAGATTTCAAAAAATGCAAGAATCAAAAAGAAAGGAATGAAGAGAGAAAAGTAGGGAAGAAGAAATACAGCAAAGAAGTTGGGAAGGAAGGGGAAAAGCGAAGGAAGGAAGGGAGGGAAAGAGAGAGAGAAGGAGGGAAAGAAGGAAGAATTTTACTGCTGGAATTCTTTTACTCCAGAGGTCAACATTTGTGATCTTGAAAGCCCAGTATATTCTCCTTACGCCACCAGTTCCAAGAAACATTTCTCGGTGAACCCTGCTCCTTCAGTGATCATACATTTATACCTTCCCAAATTGATGGGCAGACCTGTCTCCACTTACTTTCACATTTCATATTAGTACCTAGTAAAGAGCAATTCTCAATGCACATAGACACTTAACACGTCTATTTAAATGTGTTTAAATAAAACTTAACCTGTGTCTATTTAAATATATTTTAAAATGTATTTAACAAACAAGGGATTCTTAGAGGATAAGAAGCACTTTGATAAAATCATACTCTGCATCGTTTGTAATATGAGGAGATAAAAATAAGTCAACACACAAAGTTTTTCTTCTAATTGTCTCAGCAAAAGCTTCTTTCTCCTTTAATCTCCGTCCTACAGTCACAATGCTGCAATATCAAAGATCTCATTTATTTCAAGTTTAAGAAAGCCAAATGACCTAGATAGTAGGTCCCTGTGAAGGAGCTCGATCAGAACTCCTTAGCGCAGAAGACACTTCCATTTTACATTGCATACGAAAAGCAAATTAGTATTACAGTTCACCTCAAAGAGTATATAGAGAATACAATGGTAGAAATCCAGCAAATGTAACACATGCTTTTTTTTTCCCCTTCTACAATGTCACTTTTGAAACAGGTCTTTACTAAAAAGGATTAGTTTAAAAAAATGTATGGCATAAAAAAACACATTACACATAACATTTTAGAATTCATCTGTCTGGTCATGGTACAGCAGAGCCTATAGTCACAAAAAATATAGAAAATTATCTGAATAGAGGGAAACAGAAGTGGGGATGTTATCAGAATGTGAACCTCTTTCTCTGTCTTCAGGAGATACATATATATATACAGCCACAATTTTACTGAAAGTGTAAAAGGGTTACCTATGGCATTAACAGTTAGCCAGATACCTGTAGTGTTAATGTTCACAAAGGACTTTTAATTAAACAGAGTAGGTGTTTATGTCAACAGGAACTGAAAAGCAAGACTTGCCAAGCAAAGTTGAGAGGTTTCATGTTTCCCAAGACAGACTGTCAGTTTCTCCTCCAAATCAATAGGATGTATACACACTTTTTTGGATATTTAATTCACCATGATCAGTCAGCACTTATCCCCCAAGCAGGAATGAACATCTGGATTTTTTAGCATTTTCAATGAGTTTTGAAACCAAATAAAAGGAAATTAACCTCGATGTATTTTTCCTTTCTTTTTCCTCACTAATGCACTCTAGTTGCTAAACCATGTGTGCTTTGTAGCCTCGTGTTCTTCACGGTGCCCTCTTATTATTCCACATCTCAGTCTCTGGCTTTGGCAGCTCTCCTCTTCCTCCTCTTCCTCCTACCAGGTATCATGTACAATAAGGGAAGGCAGAGCTCTTTGTTGAGTTTTTCTGTGCCCAATTTCTGCAGCTGGCACCTCATCCCCCGCTGCACTAAATCGACATTTCTGGAAGCAGCAGCTTCAGAGTGACTGAGAGAGTCACCGGTGGCCCAAGTGTCAATTTAATGCAGCAGGGGATGGAGTCGCAGCTGCAGCAGGAGAGAGGCCTATTTCAACTCAGAAAACAATTGCAAAAAATGCCAGAGGGAGAGGGGCCTGGCTACTGCAGAAGAGAGAGGTTAAGGGGAAGAGAAGAAAGAGAAGAACAAGGAAGCAGAAAACATTTGGGCAGGAGGAGCAATAAAAAGATTAAAAAAAAAAACCAAAGAGAAGAGTGAATAAAAATGTTTTGGTCATAGGATAATAATATTTCATTTCTCTAAATTTAGAAATATCTTTTATATAATAAATATAATAGTCAGATATCACATGCAATATGAAGCCACCATCCTTTTGGAAAAAAAAAACACTTCAATTTATTGGACCGGCAAATTTTAATTCGAGTGTTTATTATCGGATCAGCTGAACGCTTAATAAGGACTGATTTTAAGCTGTCTCAATAAAAATATGAGAAAAAAGGAAAGAAAAATGCTCTGAGGTTTATAACTTGTAGATAAATGTGCATTATGAATGTAGGAAAAGGAAATGATCAAAGGTTGAAAACAAGAGAACTAACTCTAAGTAAACTTTACTAAGATAGCCTCAATTCTACTCTTATTATTATTATTATTATTATTATTATTATTTGATATCCTGTACACATTTCAACTCACGAGCATACACAGAGGCCTGTCTGAAGCAGACATTTCACAAAGACAGTGGAATTTCTAGACAGGAAAGATTATACTCCTCAAAACTCCTTCATATGTTAAGCCGGATATGAATTCTCATTTAGATACTCTGGTTTCCCTATTATATCATCCGTGTAACCAACTTCTAGCTTCCTAAAAATGAATAAATATTAGAAAACACTTTCTGAAGATTGTACCATCATCTTAAAGAACTGGTCACAATTTAAGACCATCCAAAACCATATTTATGACTATTTGATTAAATCAATCACAATGGTTTGCACATAAAGCTGGAGAGGATTCCAATATGGTCCTGAGTAAAGTAGAGGGAATTAACTAGATCAATGTTTTCTTCTAAAGTATATTCCAGGGGTTGGGGATTTAGCTCAGTAATAGAGTGCTTGCCTCGCAAGCTCAAGGCCCTGAGTTCGATTCCCAGCACCTCAAAAAAGTAATAATAATAATAAAATAAAATAAAGTATATTCCACATAGAAACTATTTCAACATCAAACCACTTAAAGAAATTCTACATTTTCTGTAATCCATATATTAGTGACCAAAATACAAAGGAAAAATGTTTGTAAACATTTGCATTTAAAAAGTACCTTAGCAACAGCTAAGTTTGTTGGCACAGGCCTATGAGGAAGGCTGAGGCAGGAGAATACAAGTTCAAGTTCCACCTGGGCAAGACTCTGTCTCAAAACAACAAAGAAATAGGGTCAGAAACGTGTTTCAGTGACAAAGCAGCCCTGGATTTGGTCCTCGGGGCTATAGCAAAAAACTCGGTAGTAAGATAACACTAAGCACAGTTTTAATATTAAAGTGTTAATAAGGTGAAGCATGTGAACTAAATTAAAAAAATGAAACATGTAAACAGTGGTAGCAGGTATGGAGGGTGTCAGAGAGGGACTAAAAGATACAATTTTATTGCTGACCATGATAATTAGAGAATAATGCACTAAAATATTTTAAAGCCCTAAATGAAAACATAAAAATTCATAACTAGTTAAATCACTAAAGTGAAAACAAGTGGCATATATCAAATGAGATGTTATAAAAAAGAAAATGGCAATGAAATATTTTTATTAAAGCATCAAACTAAGCATTACAATAGCACTAAAAGAAATTAATAAAGGCAATATATACGTAATATATAATATATTATATACTATATGTAATAGGGTGAACAACGTTATAAGAATCAAAACTTATAACTCATATTCCTTCTGTCCTATAAAGTGATTCATGAAACAAATATAAAGGAAATTATAAGAACCCATATATCAAGCAAACAAAAATATGTGAAAAAAATTAAACAATGAAAGGAAGAATAAATAAAAGATGGAGAAAAAAATAATGGTAAGATTACAATACTAAAATGAAGAATTTAAGAATCGAAGGGAAAAATGTTTTAAATGGGACCAACAGTTCTATGTTAGAAGTCCTCACCATTTTATATTCAAGGCACAGTTTAAAATTTTAGGATTTGTTGGTGAAATCGAAGACCAAAAATATATGGGCTGCCAAATCACACTACACTGGAGAACCATAATTATAAGACTAAGGTTAATTTTATCTCACTATCTAGAAACACAAACATCATCACATGATTCACTCTGTTTCTTTTGAACAGCATCATTTTGAGTAGAAATGTGCTTTCTAGTATACTCACACAGCACAGTTTGTATCTACTCTGGAAAGTCACCACGAATTGAACAGTCAACTATTCTGTCCAGTTGCTTCGGCTCAGTTTTCTATTATGTATTGATAATAAGAAGTAGTAAAATATGTCAAACACTTCTGTGTACCGAGTGCCACTTTCAATCATTAATTCAGTGAATTTTCATGAGTTCAATGCACTTATTTTTCCTTGTGTTGGACCTGATGAAAACATGGCAAAACAACTGTCTGAAACAAGCAGCCAGGTAGTGGTGGAGCAATGTGGATTCAGGTGGTCTTAAATCTCTGTCCTCAACATCATGCTATGTCACCTCCTGACCCTGACTTATGTCTCTATAATAGCGTAGGTACTCTGTTTTAGCAAAACTAAACTTTACACATTGATTGAACTACGGCAGAATACCTGCAGAATTTTGTGGCAAACTGGATACAGTCTTTTTCAACATGGAGGGAAGAATGGTCTTCCAGAAATATTATGTGTTCCAGCTATCATTAGTCTTCTGCATTTTTGTTTCCTGTTTCTTCTAAATAAAGAAATATATTTTGGAGATTGTCTCATGTTAGCTTATAAAAATATTTTTTCTTTTAATGTTTTTATATTAATTCTAGCATTAGTTTCTGTTACTATGAATATAATTGTTGTCTCCGTACTTTGCTATTAGAAATAATGGGATAATGTATAAAATTTCACATGGATACTTTTGTGATGATTCCACTACATCCTCATGTATAAAATAAATAGCTGGTTGATTCCAAAAAAGAAGAAATATTCTTGCAATACCAAGGAAAAGTTTACAGTATCTAAAAATAAAATTTTTCAATGATACATAAAAACTAGCTTTGAAATTGCTGGAGAAAAGAGCAGGGGTATATGGGTTTTAAATTTTCATAAGCATTCCCAATATGTACTTCATACATCTTAAAAGAATTTTCTGTCTTCCTGTATTTAGGATTTGCCTATTTCCCCACTCTACAGCGAATACAAACTTTGAATCTTTGCCTGACAAAAATGTATCTCTTATTTAGGGTTTACTGTGAGTAGACTTGAGCATATGGGAGTTTAAGAACTTGCCTTTATGACCCTTGAAAAAGTTGTTCAAATTATTCACCTTAATTTTGCACATTCTTCACCTTATTACCATTAATTTGCTAGTCTTCTTTATGTAAGCACAATAATTATTTCATTGTCTGGCTATTTATCTTTTGATTTAGTTTCCGATGAGTTTTGGAATCCAGAATTTTACTTCATTTTGTTTTGGTTTTGGCTTTTTTAGAGGGTCTCGCAATGTAATTTGGGCTGGCCTTGAACTATGTAGCCCAGGCTGGCCTCAAACTCTTGGCAAGCCTCCTGCCTCAGCCTCCCGAGTGGTAAGATTACAGGCATTCATCACCACACCAAGTTTTGGAAAGCAATAATTGTATGCAATTGAATTCTTCAGTCTTTACTTGCATGCCTTTGGGGTATGAAATATTTCTTAGGAACGATTTCTCCACTCTTGAGATTTTAAGAAGGTCTCCTATGACTATTTCCAGCAATTGAAGTGTTATTTCTTTAACCATTTCAATATTCAAATCACTCAAAAATTTTAAATTATGTTCCGACTCATTTTTCTCCCAAATGGTTACCTACCCAGTTGTCCGACACCATTTTTGGATTCATCCTTCTTCACTAGATTGGAAATAACACAATCATTCAAATAATATATTCCAGTGTGATTTAAACTTCTGATATTTTTCTGTGACATTTTCTGAGTATGTCTTAATTAATATAGTTTTATAGCATATTTTAATATCTCATGATGTTATTCCTTTCTCACTATTCTTTATTTCTCTGACTTTCATATTCATTTTTTATCTGTAACTTTAATAATAGCTTGTCTGATTTTTAAAAATTCTGCTGATATTGTTACTGAGACATATCAAATTTGTGAATTAGCTTAATTAGAATTAACACAATTATAGTATTGAATTTTTATTTCTGAAAATATATTTTTCTTTTGTATCACTTATTGCAGATTTTTATCATTTCTTCATAAAACTTGTACATATCTGGTTAAAATTGTGGATAAAATTAGTAGATACTTTAGGTTATCCCATTGCTACTATAAATGGTGTAAATAGCATATAATTTTAATTACATCTTCTATTTGCTTGTATTTGGATATATAGAAGTTATTCATTTGTGCTTATTCATTTTGTAGCCAGACATTTACCAAATTCTCTTTTTCAAGAATTTTTTGAATCTCTGCATTTTCCAAATAAATACAAATAATTGTCATTTCTTCTATCTTTAAAATTTGTACATTTGACAAATCACAAAGACTTTCCTAGTTTAATCTTTTTTGAAATTTAGGAATTTAAAACTTTATTTGAAATAAGAACATTAAAATAGTATGTGCAATATAGAAAATTCCATATTCTAAGACAAACTTGAAGCCTAAAAACACTTTTTTTTTTTTTTGGTTGGTTGGCTTGAGATAGGGTCTCTATGTAACCCAGACTTGCCTTGAACTCATAGCACTCCTGCCTCAGCCTCCCAACTACTGGGATTATAGGTGTGTGCCACCACACCCAGCAATACTTTCATTATTAAATGAGAAAGTATGAAAAGTAATTTTCTGACTTTCTCTCAGATTGAAAATTCTTCATGCTATAAATTAATAAAATACAATTAAAAATATTTGTTGACTATAATGAAAATTTGATCATCTTGCAGATATCATGTTCAGCATGACTTAAAAGAAGAGAACCCTAATTTCTGTAAGTGATGTTATCAAGACAAGCTAATCAGCAAAATAAGCAAGCATATTTGAAAATCATTTAGTACAATTCATAGCCACTCTGAAGTTAAAACAAAAAGAAGTAATAACAGGTGTAGATGAAGATGTGGAGAATCTACAATCCTCAGATACTGCTGATAAGAAAATACCCCAGCTCCTTTGGAAAGACAATTTTGACAGTTCCTCAAATGTTAAAAAAATAGAAGTCTTATATGAAGTAGCAGATCCATTCCTAGAAGAAATGAAAACTTATGCCTGGATGTTCATAGCAAAATTATTCATAGTAACTGAAGATACAAATGTTTATCAACTGATGTGCAGATAAATAAATGTGATATATCACTGCAATGCAGTAGTAATCAACAATAAAGAACAGAGCATTGATACATGGGTGAAACTTGCAACCATTTTACTAAATGAAGGAAATCCATTAAAAAGATATTGTATCACTCCCTTCCTATGAAATGTCCGGAACAGGCAAATGTATGGGTACAAAAAGTAGATTAGTGGCTGCTAGGGATGGAACTGAGAGTGAGAGAAGAGGATTCAAGAAAAAGGAAAATCGCTTTTGGCCTTCTACATCCCTGTGAAGAATAAGGTGTCAAAGTCTCAGGGAGGGAAATAAAACAAGATAGAAAAATAAAAACTAGGCAGAAAGAAGACAAGAAAAATCATTTTAAAAAATGAAAACTGCAGCTTTTTTTTTCTTTCTTTTCTCCCAAAATACAATACACCTGGGCAATTCTCTTTCATCTATAAACGGGTTCAGCCATTCCCTTTTTTACTCATAAATGGTCCTCTTTCACCTGTAGATAGATTACCTTCATCATCTATAAATTAGGATTTCCTACATGAATAGATCATTATCTTGCTATGAGTGAGCCATCTTCTCCCAGCCACTAGACAGACTAAAACTATTGATTTTCTAATTCAACAGTTTTCCACCACTGAAAACACATAAAGATTCCCAGTTCCCAACTGTAATGAGTCCCATTTCCCTGAGTACCCTCATTTCACTGTTGAATGTGTCCTAAAATGTCTGCCTAAAAAATCCTTCCTCTGCGGCTGGGATTCAGCTCAGTGGTTAGAGTGCTTGCCTAGCAAGCAGGAGGAGCTGAGTTCAATCCCCAGCACGAAAATAAAAATCTTTCCTCTGACTCGTCTTAAAAATTCTTTTTACATGACAGGAATTAGCAAACCCGTAAACATAGTCTACAAAAGGGTAGAGTAAATTCCTGATTTCAGGTGAAATATAAGAATTTTGTTTTTATGATTTAAACTGTGTGGAAACAAGGTAAATTATGATTTGAAAATGACAGTATTATAATTTTAAGGTAGCTTATGAAAAATTAAAGATGAATATTGTAAGTGGTGAAACAACCCTCAAAACAAAACAAACACACGGTAATACCTCAGTTCACGAGTACTTCTTTCTGTTCATGAATAATTCCGTTCACAAACAGGAAAGTGTTCGGCAAGATTTTGCTTCCATTTGTGAACTCTGCACCTGGCGACCAATGTAAGCCGCGACCATCTTCCCCGCAGGAATATGAATGTGACCATCTTCCTTAGAATTGTGGAACCAATTAAGTTCATGAAGGCAGGTAACATCATATTCAATAATTAAATATTGAAAATAAGAGGTAATTTTAATAGTATGCAGTTATAAAGAAAGGACAGAAAAAAGGCTAAAGTGGAAGAAAAAGAATGAATAACAATATAGTAGAATTAAACCTACATCATTAACAAATTATAGGTTGTCTGGAAACTATAATTAAAGGGCAGAAACTGTCAGCCTATAGAATATAAGATACAAATCTTCACTGCGTGCAAAAATTATTTTGAATTTAAAAATGTAGGTTATTAAATTGATGTGCAAAAGATATAAATAGTAAACATAAGAATTCCAGCATACCTGTATGAGTAACAGAAAAATTTAAAATAAGTTATATTGAGATAGAAGAGAGGTGTGGCTAAAGCTGGCTGAGAAAATAGAGGTGACCTGTTAATAACAAAATCCCAAAGAGATGCTACTTCTTCTGAGAAGGGCCTAGACCTGAGGTCAGCCTCAGGCGTGATCCCCACACAGCCTCTCAGGACCCAGATGTTGAAATTCTCCCGGGTTTCCTCGAGATTTGGACACTATGAAAGAAAGGAAGCCATGCAGAGCCGGTACTATCATATCTTTCTGTGATGGCACGTATACTTATCACATCCCTCAGATGTGATATATGCTTTTATTTTATTATTATTACTTTTTTTTTTTTAGTTTTTCTTTGTTTGGCTCAACTTTACTCTGCAGAGTCAGTCTCTCCCAATCTCCATTTTGCCTTTTAAATAAACTTTACCACTGCTTTTTGCTCTTTTCATTCAATTCTTTGTTCAAGACAGGAAAGACCTAGAGTCTAACTCCAGAAAGAGGGGCGAGCAATCCAGAACCGGTTAATTTGGAATACAACTACCCAATAACAGTATTACCAGGATATGAATAGAAAACACAGAGAATCAAAGCATACCAGAACAATAACCTACAAGCAGAAACTTTCCTGGCAAGCAGGACTGGAAAAAGAAAACCTAAGCTATATTTGATGAATTGCTGGAGTCTCATCCTGAACGAACCTCAGATACAAAGCTCTGGGGAGATCTAGCCATCGGCCTGCAGCTGGGGCCCACACTTCTGTGAGTTTTACCTCCAAGCCTGCTAACGAGGTTCTCACAGGGAAGGTCTCTGCTTTGTTTTCTTTTCTTCTTCTTCTTCTTTTTTTTTAAGAAGCTAAGTGGCAGGCAAAACTTAAAACGATGACTCTAATGGCAACTGTCACGCCACAATGACTTCAGGTAATCACTGGAAAGATAGCGTTTAGGAAAACTATAATCATTTTATGGGCAGGAGTCCTGCCTGAGAATAAAGAACTGTTTCTTAATTGACATCATTATATTACCCACCACCTAAGGCCACAGGTAAGCAAGGCTTAAATTGTCAGTTGCTTTCATTTATTTCATTTCCCTTTGTTAATTTCTTCAGTTCATAATTCACCCAGTGGCAGTAAAGAGAGTAATTTTTTATTTGTGTTTCCTTCTGTTTAAGTGGCAGCCCCCAGAACTGACATTTCATAATGAAGACTACTGTAATGCCTTTGCGTTCTTATTTGTGTTTGCATTTTCTTATTAAGGCTGGGGAAAGTAGCTGCTCTCGTCTGTGTTTTCCTTTGCCTTATGAAGCAATATTTATTTTTGGATTTCTTAGCTATAAGTGGCAACGGTGATTCTCTAAGACTGTGAATTTTTTTTAAATATGTTACTCTTTGAAAATACTGTATACCTATTGCCTTGTTACATCTCTCAAGGCTTGCCTTCAGGACAACCTACTGGGAGTTTTGTCAGACCTTAGCTAGCCTGGAGGAAAGGGACCACCTAACTCCAGCTTCCATTAGCCACCCTGAACTACATAAGTAGGTAAAAACAAAACAAAATACTGAGATGCATTTGTGAAGTTCACAGCTCAGGGACATTGACACACTGAAAACCTGAGATTTACTCACAGGACTGCAGAAATCTCCCTTCCCCTCCTTACATGCCTAACTACCACACCACTAAGAAACTATTTGCCACAGTTCTCTTTATTCAGTACATCTTTTTTGGATTTCCGCAAAAAGTTACAAAAAATATTAAAGGCAAAAGAAGTCAAAAAAGACAAGATAAGGGTCAGAGCCAGATCCCGATATGGAGGGAATGTTGAGATTTCCAGACCATGAAATTAACCAACTATGACTAATTTGTTAGGAGTTCAAATAGATTAAGTTGCCAGCACAGATAATAGATGAATAATTTAACAGAGAGATGTAAATTCTAAAAAAAAGAATAAAAAATGCTACAGATGATAAAGTACTGTAACAGAAATGAAAAATGCCTTTGAAGCATCATTAATAGACAGGACATCACTGAGAAAGAATCTCTGAATTTCAGGATATGTTAATAGGAACTTCCAAAATAGCAAAGTAAAGTGAAAAAGACTGAAAACCACAATAGAATATTCCAGCACCATAGGACAACTACTAAAGATATAACATATATGTAAATATAATACCAAAAGAAGAAAGAATGAACCAGTAGAAATATTTAAAGAAATAATGACAGACTTTCCCCTCAAATTAATTTGTGATACCAAACCACAAATCCAGGAAACTTTGACAATTCTAATCAGGGAAAAATGTATATATATATATATATATATATATATATATATATATATATATATATATATTTTATGATACATGTATATATACATATATGATAACATATATATATATATATATATATATCATAACTACACATATACAGTAGTACCTGGGTTCATGAAAGCTTTTATTTGCAAACAATTTGGTTGGCAAACAAAAGCATTTGGCAACTTTTTTTTCCCAAACTCTATACTGGGTGGAAAACATGATCATAGCCATCTTTCCCACACAAACACAAATGTGGTCATCTTTTCCAAAATTGTAGAACAAATTGAGTTCACAAACCAAGGTATATATATATGTAATATATTATATACAGTATAATATACAATATATTATATAGTGTAATATATAAAATATAGTATATAGTGTAAGTATAATTATAATCATGTAGTATATAATTATATAGTATATAATTGAACTATATACTATAGTATATATAGTACACTATATAGCATACATAGTATATATAGTATACTATATAGTGTACACTATATAGTATACTATATAGTATACTATGTATGCTATAGTATATAATTATATAGTATAGTATATATAGTATAGTATATGTAGTATATATAGTATATAATTATATAGTATAATATATATATATATATATGATCAAACTTAAGATCAAAGGTATAAATTCTTGAAAGAATCCAGAGAGAAAAACCACTTTTCCTGTAGAGGAGCAAAAAATGAGAATTACCTCTGACTTATTCTTAGAAACTATGCAATCAAGAAGAGAGTAGATTAAAATACAATGGTACCTTGGTTCATGAACGCTTTTGTTTGTAAGCAGTTTGGTTCACAAGCAGAAGTGTTTGGCAAAATTTTGGTTTTGTTTGCAAATTCTGCACTGGGTGACGAACATGACCACAGCAATCTTTCCCACACGAACGTGAACACAGCCAGCTTTTCTAGAATCATGGAACACATTAAGTTCATGAGCCAAGGTACCACTGTACCTAAAAGAGTTGAAATGAGTTATGTACATGTACCAACTCTCCAAAGGAATATAATTATGATGTACTGCAAACATATGCTAATAAAAATTAAAGAAATGAAATGGGGAAATTAGGAATATTTGTTATTTTAAGGTCTTTTCAGAACCCACAAAATAGAATAGTTATTTGAAAGTGGATTTGGATTAGCTATAAATGCAAAAAAGAAAATTTAAGTGATGACACCCCCGAAAAGAGCAAAATTATTGAGATAGCAAAATATCATTGGTTGATGGGGGCTGGGGGCTGGAGGGAGGAACAGACAGAACAGAGAGGGCTTTCAGGGTAGTGCAATTATTCTGTATGATAGAGCAAGAGTGGATATATATATATATATATATATAGAGAGAGAGAGAGAGAGAGAGAGAGAAAGGGAGAGCGGGGTGAGAGGGAGAGAGAGAGTCTGCCAAAAAAATGTATATATACTTCACGAGAAGAAAAACTTGTATAAATAGTTTAATACTAAATTTACTGTGACATCGTGAGATTAAAAGAAGTTACCTTTGACCTCTACAATTATGAGAGGTGCTCAAAGTCATGGCCATTAGCTTCCAGACATGAAAGGCCAACAAAAACATGATCTACACCATTAAACATGAGGTTAATGAATACCAAAGCTGCAATGAGATGCACACGCGGAGAAGTGGCAAAATTTAAAAGACTGATGGAGCCAGTATTAGTGAAGATGTGGAACAACTGAAATTCTCATACAGTATTGGTAGCAGAAATGTGAAATAATACAATTGTGGTGGACTGATACGGTCAATTTGAGCAGGAACACCCAGCTGGACTGAGTTGGTGTGGTTCTGGGTGTAGAAGATCCACCTGAGGATTGCTGCCGACACAACATAAAGGAGAACGGAGCAGAAGATGGGAGCAGCTATTTCCCAGGAGAAGCTCTGTTGTGGCTGGTTCTCCTGAAGGGGACTCAGCTGTTCTCGTCACAGAAGGAGCTCGGGGCCTTGCCGTCATCGAGGATGGCTGCTATTGCTTCAGGGGAGCTCTGGTCTGCATCTCTGCTGTGAGCATCGCATCCTGGTTCCAGTAAAGATTTCTTCAGCAATTTAGTGCAGACATAAACATACTGGGGCATTACCGTGGGCTTCCAGCCCTTGAATGGATCTTTTGCACTTCCAGTGCATAGATGGACATTCGGCACTCTTCCTGCATTTGGCTTATGGGTGAATGTTGTAACTTGTAAATGTCCTGTGTGAAATCTGCTCTTTTGCAAACCATTGACTCTAGAAAGGTAATGAATATAGGAATTAAATATACTCTTACAATATAATACAGCACTTCTCCTGGGTATTAAATTAAAATATAGATCCACACAAAGACTCATGTAAGAATGTTTACAGGAGATGTGTTTATATTAGTCCAAACTGGAAACAACCCAACTTTCTTATCACTAAGAGAAAGGAAAATAAATCGTGGATTCATAAAAAGGAATCCTACTGATTATAAAACAAATGAACTATTTATATAGCCCAAAATATGAATAAATCTCAAAGGCATTTTGCTAAACAAAATTAGCCAGAAAAAAAAAGAGTTCAAGTATGATTTTTATCTAAACAAAATTTTAGGAACTATAAATCTACAGTACATTCACAGAAGATCAGTAGTTCCTGAATTTAGACATGGGTTAAGAGTGGGGATTGACAAGGCAGAGACAAAAAGAATCTTTTTGGTTGATGGAGATATTTTATATCAAGATTATAGTATAATTTAAAAAAGATTACAGTGTAATTAAGTGGGTATTTACAGTTTGGGGATTATACATTTAAATCACGTGCATTTATCAATCACAATTTATACTTTAATGAAATCGATAATTAAAAATTTATAGACCAATGAAAACTTTGAATGTCACATAAAATTCTAAAAATCAAGTATATGCCATTTAGGAGACATTTCCAAGACCAAAGGAGTCAGAAAAATTGTAAAATTTAAAGGAATATTCAGAATAAAATGTAAAAGGCAAACATTAATGCAATAAAGTTGTTGTAAACAATGATGGGGCAGGAGCAAGGATACTGACAAAATATTCTGAGGTCTCCAAGGACAGGAGCAGTGGGGTGTCCTCACTCTCCCAGTGCGGCAGCCATATAGGAAGGGACTGTGGTTTGGAACAAGGGAACAAAGAGGTAATAAACCCCCTTCTGATCTTCCTCCATTCCTCTCCCAAGCCAAACCCCAGGGAGGCAACCGGGGCAATAATTTGAGGCCGGCTTCCGAGAGAGGACACTGATCACAGAACAGCACATGTGAGGGGGCACAGCTCACACTTGTACAATAATCAGGCAAATCCATTCCAAGGACACAAACTCAAAAATAACAAGGCAAAACAAAACAAAATAAAAATGGAAATCTTTCACACATGCATGCTCTCACTCATCTGTTAATACGTTCTTATAAACTTAGAGAAGAGTAGAACATACACCCAATTCTCAGTCACAGCCTTCTTCTCACAGCCGGCCTGTATTCTATTTGCTCTGAGTGTGCGCTTCTCATGCTCTGCCACATAGAGGATCGCCACAAGTTCAAGGCTAGCCTGGGTTGCCTGGTGAGTTGAAGGCCAGCATGAGCAACCTAGCAAGACCCTGTCTCAGAATACCGAAAACACACAAAAAAACCAAACAAACAAACAAAGCCCGATAAACCTCTTTGTGCCTCTCACTCACATGTCTTGAAAATTCTTTTTCTGTTATAGCGTCAGCAGATCTATAACTTTCTCCATTGGTAGGGCTCTCTGAGGTTCCCTGTCTGCATTTGGGAAAACGTCTCAGACCCTGTCTGTTGACAATATCATTTGTTTTGATGTGCATATCTAAGTTTTGTATTTTATAAATATAAACTGATATAAAATGGCATGTCAGTCAAATCCCCAGCACCAAAAAACAAAACAAACAAAAAAAATGGCATGTCAGTTACCAATGTATTAAAATGTGTAAAATTAAATTTTATGAGAACCATAAATGTTATTATCACAGTGGTTCTGACTTGTTCAGTTTCCTTCTAATAGTACTCAACAATTTTCAAAAATATTTTTGTGTTGATTTTCTTCTCTTCATTGAGATTAAATCAGCAACAAAACTGTTTCAAAGAGCACAGAAGTGCTGTAGACTAACAAATGGCATCAGGACCACTTAGACACCCCATGCATAGCTGGGCAGAGTGGACGTGCTGGCACCCTTCTGAATCCTAGGTCTGCTATCTTTAAAAGTTGCTGAATTTTCTTTGTTTGTACTTTGCCTCACTCAAATGAGCAATACATACAGTGTTTAAGCTTGTGAGTCTGATTTATTTCACTCAGTATTGTATTTTCTGGGTGCATCCATTTTCTTACAAATGCCTCTAATTTGTCATTCTTTAGAGCAGAGTCGTATTCCATTACATAAAGAAACCACATTTTGTTTATCCAGTCATCTGTTGATGGGTACACAGGCTTCTTATTCCAAGATTTAGCTATTATGGATTTTGCTGCTGTAAATATGCATGTACTGCTGCAATATAATGACTTAAGCTTTTGCGGGCAAATACCTAGCAGAAGAACAGCTAGAATGGAATTAGAATGGAATTTCTAATTTCAATTTTTGAGAAATCTTCATACTGATTTCCATAATTGTTGTGCTAGTTTGCATTCCCATGAACAATGCAGGATGGTTCAGTAAGGCAAAATCCAAACAGAGAAAATGATAAGGAATGGATAGAAATGGACAAGGGGACAGAGCTTATCCAATAGGGAAGTGGTCCCAGGGAACAAGGACGAGGGAGGGGGAGGGGAAGGGGAAGTAAGAAAAATAAAGATGCATCATGTACAGGATCCTAAAGCTCCAGTCAATGTAAACATGCCATAACATGAGCTAAGACTAATATCAGTAAGTATGTAAAAGGTGATAGTGGAACCAGAGGAGGAGGGGCAAGGAGAGGGAAGGGGATTAGAAAAAACAAGCAAAACAAGCTGTAATATGTACATGTAACTATTCTCCAAGATGACTGTAAAGAGCAGGAATTGCAAACAAGTACTAATAAAATAAATTAAAATTTTTAAAAACTGCATGTATAATATTCCTTAAAACAAACTTGCTGAATTTTAAATGCATCAGTATAGAAGCAAGTGTGAGAGTATGGGTCTGCACATGCATCTATATGTGTAATATAGACATACACTTTATATGAAATGAGATTTTATATATAAAGGTAAACAAAGAAATCCCTCCTCAATTGAACCCTGATCATCCTTTCAGTCCACTCTTGCCATTATTCTCCATGGTTCCTGGCTCAATTTCTCCCTTGTTCACCATTCTCCTTGGTTATATCTGAAGTGAAAGTTAGGGCTCCCTCTCTGGGGGCAGAGTAATCTGTATGATCTGCTTTTTCCTGCTGCAACCTTGGGAGTCAGACGTTTGTTTTAATCTAGGCTCGTCCTTTTTTTTTTCTTTAGTAATGTAATTCAATCAAAACATGAAAATTCTCTGATCTGTTTGCTTTCAGTCAGTTTTAAATGCCGGTAAACATTCCCAAAGTTTATTCTTAGTCATAGTTCTCAAGCCAGATTGATTTATTTTCCTCTAGCCCCACTGCCCCTCTCTTTTAGTATAATGATGAATACCTTTAGGCCATCTGAAATAAGAGGTGGAAAGATCACACTCTTTATCTGATCTCTTTTGTAAGGATAAGTCGCTTTGTTCTCTGAGAAGTTTTACTGAGCCTTTGACGCTCAAAGTATTTTTCAAACTTATCTCTTAGTCTCTGAGGTCTAAGAATAAGTCACCTTTTCCAACCTTGGAGCCTCCGAATGTACAATCGTTCTGTTATCTCTCATTTCTTCATGTAAGCCAGTCAGTGTTTCCTCAAATTGATCTCTTTGTTTTAACATTTCACCAAAGGCCACCAATAGTGGTCAGTATAAGTAATCTCATTACTTCCAATCAATTCATCTAGTAGGTCCCAACAGCAGGCAATTGTAAAAAACATTGTTACCATGACTAGGATGACAGAATCAGCATCTAGTGGGAAGACACTAGAGATGCTTCTAAACATCCTACAATGCACTGGAAAGCCCTACACAAGAAGCTCCCTGGCCTCGAATATCAACTGTGCCTTTTGAAAAGCTGTCTGGAGACACAGGATCAGGAGGCGCATGGTCTACCCCTTGATTTATACATGTCAGTAGTATTAAATGTTTCATTGTGTAACAGGAGTTACCATGTTTCCCGCTCTTTTTGCCTTTCCTTCTTTCTTTCTTTTTCTTTTTCTTTCCTTCTTTCTTTGTGATTGCTGTTTTTATTTTTTTTATTTCCTTACGGCCTAGTGCTAAGCTAATGTCATAAATTTTAAGGTTTTTTCCACTGATTCCTCACTTAGGCTAACAATTTCTTTGTCCAGCCTAGCCCATGTACTTTAAGAAAAAAATTCCAAAACTGCAATGTTTTATCCAAATAATGGATTAACACACGACTACACTGTAATTGTTTCTAGACACATTTCTTTCAAGGCCTGATTGACAGACTGCAGTTTCTTACCTTCTTCAGATTTCCAACTCCTCTACTTAGAAGGCAGATGAGGTAGAACAGGGGCAAAATTTTTAAATAATAATAAGAAAAAGGCTTTTAGACCTAAAATATCACATGAGATTTCCATTCACTTTCTTTGACCTGCTACACTTTCTATCCTTGTTTTGTTTCCAATGTTAATTTTAAAAGCCTCTACTAAGCAATTTGATTTCTTAAAAAGAAATTACATTATCCTTATTTCAAAAGTAACATGGCTGTTAGGAGGAAACGGTCATCATCCAAAGGAAATGCAATCGTCCGTTCTTAGATGAATATGGCCAAATGTGGTGTGCAACTCTATATTTCTATATTTTGCTTCCTGTAATCCCTAACCTATTATTTTTTTCAGATATGTCAATAACTTCAAACACTATCTTGTGAGTTGAATCACTCCGGTTGGCTCTGGGTATATCTACTCTGACTTATTTGTAGATTTCAAGGTTGACTATTTACAAGAAAAATGTATCCTAAACTCAAGGCTTTTGTTAGGCATCAATTGTCTCTCCCATGTGGTCTTTATTTTAGCAAAAATTATTGTTCCCCTTTTGAGCTGAATGAGGAGGATACAAGAGTTTGTGAATTCTTATGCCTGGAAAGAAGCCAGACTAGCACCGTCATGACGGAACTTGATCCAATTCCCCAAATAATGTGCTATGAACATCTGTGGGTAGTGAAAATGTACACATTTCTAGTGGTAGGATCAGTAGAGGAGCTACAAAAGCATCCATGAGAGGAAGAGCCCGCAGTTGGATACTTGCCATGCAGGGTGTTGGGTGGGACAAGGAGAAAAGAGCAGCTTCAGCAGCTTAGCCCACATTCCCCATCTAATTTACTTATTCACTTATTCAATAAATTGGGCTTCAGCTGCATCCTAGGCAGATTTCTAAAACCTAGAGATACATCAGTGACCAAAATATATATGTATGCTGTCCTTGAGCTTATATTCTAATGGGGGAAAGTAGATGATGAGCATAGTAAAAAAATAAACCATAGAAATGACAGTTAGCAATTCCTAATCACAGTGATTTTGACTGGAACAAATAGATTTCACTCAAGGAAAACATGGACTCAGAAAATACTCTTTCCAGAAAGAATGACTCTGGGAAGGAAAGACATAAGGGCCACGAAATCAATGGCTTTTTGTTGCTTACTCTTTAATAGAAGAAAGATAAGTCTTTGTAATAAACTAATAGGGAAAGAGTTCAAACACACATCAGAATATAGACCAATTAATGGAGTGAGATTACAGAACTGAGAGGGAGAAGAATTCATGTCAGGAAGTTAAATTGTCTTTCACTAAGAGTTTATGCCAAGCAAATATTTTTATGACTCTCGTCACATTCCAGGCCTCTCCTCTTCTCCCTCCCCTTTCTGCTCTACCTCTCTTGTTTTGTTTCGCTTTGTAATCTGCAAATACACCGGCATAGTCTATTGAATGACTTCACAGGATGATGTTTGCTGAATTAAATGAAAAGGTTTCAGTGCATCTTCGTTTTCTATTTGTTTCTCCAAAGTTTAGAAGTCTACTCCTTTTGTGTCTGAACATTGCAACTTTGAAATGACATCAAATGACAGTAAGAATTTAAACAATCCATCCAAATACCTCTTTGAACCTTGAGCATATGGTTTATCTGATCCTGCTTTTTAAAACCTCGCCTTCTGCTAAGGCTTTGTATATGCTCACACTCCCTCATTTTCTTTTCTTTGCAAATGGCACTGATCATGTGAAAGGAAAATAGCAAAGGTTATCCCACTCTGCAAATAAGCTAACTCATCTAATTCTAATAACTAGGGTCTAATCTTGGCTCTTCCAATAATACTAAAATAATTGAAAACCACACCATGAACAAGTCGAAAAGCATCAAAGTGACATAAAACTAATTAATCACTATCAATTTAATATGTGCCCTAGCCATTCAACCAGCTCAGCTGCTCTTGACTTTGTGGATGCTATTCACTCGGCTCACTGTGCACATCAATTCTGCAGAAAACAGAGCTCTGTCTCTCCTCCACTTACAAAAGTAATTCAGTATGGTGAACTCTCTATCAGAATTCAACAGGTCAGTGTGTCATCTTTCAGAGATTACTTCTTCCTCAAAGGAGGGCATGAACCCGAGATGTGAATTTGCATGATAGAATTTTGAAAGTGTTTCTGGCTTACACTTCCTTTCTGAAAGTATTCACTTTTTCTAAAGATCACATTGGGACTTCTTCAGTGTCATTTCCATTTCTGAAGGAGCACCATAAGTCGATCATTTTTCCTTTATTAACATGATGTAGATAATATTGTGTAAAAAAAGTATACTACATATATTTGTAATAATGGACATATTCACCATCTTCAATGCTCATTTCTGTTTATTTAACACTGTCAGATGTCATTTCCTTTTGTGTTAAATTTAAAAACCTTAGACTCTTTCAGTTTTTCAGTAAATAAATCTACTATATGATCTTAGGAAAATTGCTTAAGTGTTCAATGCAGCTATTTCTTTATCAATGACAAGGGATAAATGATACCATTTGTCCCACACAGTAATATGCTTGAAATGTTAGTGTAATGTTCTTAGTCTTCTTACTGTTATTTCTCAGTTGTTGTGAGAACTGAGGTGTGTTACCAGCACACCTGACCCACTCAGCAGGAGGAGACGATAAAGAGGGTCTAGACTATAAGTCCCGGGGTCATTATACCTGCAGTAATGTAGTGTGAACTACGAGAGACTGTTAATTACAGGCCAGTAAGAATTTTAAAGTACAAGGATAAAGCTGCTTGTGAAGGGGATCATCTAGGTCACAAAATACCACAAACCCCATCCGCAGAGTAAGCACAGTGCTTTAGGGTCATCTTCCTCTTTGACATGTGCCCCACCCTTGAAAAAGAAAGACGTTTTCATGATACATGCATGTGTACATAATATTGAGCTTATTTTTCCAGTCTAAACTTCACTAAATAAGGATTTTGAAATGCATATCTGCCTTGAAAGTGGTGACTCAAAGGGCTCCTTACCTGAGAGATCTGCTTCTTTCCTGCTTCTTTGCAGTCGTCATCTGGAAGCCATGCAAATTTCTTTTGCAATTTTACAGTGACTCTAAGCAAGAAAGCAGTGTCCGTGTGTGTGTGTGTGTATATATATATATATTTAATATGTATATGTATACATATATATACTTAAAATATATGTTTAGAATATGGGACAATCTTTATACCATAATTTTTCAGACACATGGCAAAAATAGTGCTATGTTAGTCTGGGTCTACCACAGCAATCACTATTTGCCAGTTATCATACCTAAAGTTGGCAGGATGATTGTAGAAGATTAGGTTACTCTTCGAAAATGTTCACACTCTGTGGGTGGATTTATTTTTCAATCCCTTTGATTCTGCACTGGGCTGCAGGGTAAGCTTTGGCCGGTGATATGTTATTAGACACGATACAAGCAAAGCCTTGGAAAGTGCTGATGTGGGGGCCTGCTTTTTTGCCTTTGCCTTGGAAGAATATGCCCAATATTGCATGCCGGTCCTGGCAGGAGGATGAGATGGACACAGTACACAGGAGCTTCCTGCATAGCCCAAATTAATCAGCTGTGCACAGATCTCTAACAATAAATGACTATTGTTTCAATCCACTGCGATTAGGAGGTTTTGATGTAGCATTTTTTACATACAGCAGTAGTTGACTTAATAGTCACAACATGTTACATTGGACCATGTTGTACAACTTGTGTTTGTTTCCACACTTAAATTATGGAATGTTTAGTTAAACTCAACCCTCAAACCAAAGAATCATCATAGGAAATCCTGAAAAATATAGCCAGTAAAAGAGGAACACACGAAAAAACAGCAAGATATCTCCCACCTACTTTACCTGTCCTGTAACTCCTATTTAAGACATTATTTAAAATGGGAAAATAAATCACACCACTCTGGTTGTACTGAGCAGATTCTTTGGCAGATATTATTGGTGCTCTGTCCTGGTCTCCATCCACAACTCCTTCTTCCATGTCAGTTTCACTTGTTTTCTTAGGAATGTCTTGGGACCTGGTTCTGACTAATAAAATATCAAAGCAGAAATATATATGTGGTACTTGTAGATAAACATTTTAATTGAGAAATCTCAGGCCTTCACTCTTGCACCTTCTATGCGGACTAGAAACACCATCATGAAGGGCACAGGTGCAACAGCTATTTTTGTGACCATGAGCTGACACATAAGGAAAGGCCAAGAGATAGACACAGATGGTGGCTCCACCACTACTGAGCTGCTGACCTGTGTTGCCAACATTCTGTTTCCAGACTTCTGGCTATATACGAAAAATTAACTTCCCCCTCAAGGTGGTACTGCGCAGTCCTCTACTATCTACAGCACTCGTAAGGCTCTCTATAACATTTTATAGCAAGCTAAAACAGGAAGTTAAGACACCATAGCACAGAGTTTCCATATTAAGCTTATTAGCATAGTTAGTCTTAGTAACCAAAGTTGTCATCATACATCTGTCACTCTCAAATCCCTCAACGGCTTTATTACTTGAAAATAAAAGTGTTACTACTTGAATTAAATGGATTAATTTCTAAAGTTCTCACTGTATTCAAAAAAACAAAAGATGTTTTAAGATCAGTGTCTATACTCTTGGTGAATGAACAAAAGAGAAATGATTAAAGACGAACTGATTTTGAAAAGGTTATCCATATATCAAAAGCTCAAAATGTCAATACCAAATAGTCAGTAGAATTTAGGCACGCTGCAAGACACAATTAACTTGTCCTCAGAGTATTAGAGGTTCCCCTGTAAACCTAATTGTGCGCTCTTTCTGTGACTTTCTTGTACTCACAATAGAGATTAGGAAATCGTTAGCTTAGTCATTAATTGGTAAAGATTTTTTCCACCACTGAATTTTCATTGAATATTAACACATGATAAACCTTACCTGATATAGCAAGAGAAATGATGCGAAACCATGTAAAACTCTGGAAATATTCTGTGCCTATTGAAACCTTCTAAATAATTCCACATCAGAGATCCAATGCTTTTGTTTAAATATTAAAGTTGAGTCCTTCCATTTCAAGATAGAAACATGAGCAATGCAATTACAGGGTTTATAAACCTCACCCTAGGCACAGATCAATAAAAAAATCACTTGATTCTTGATTTCTTTTTCCCAAATCACTGAAACAGCTAAGAATCTACATTGCATATGTCACATATAATTGACTAACACCATAGGTTTTTCATTTAAAGTATTTTGGCCATATTTGAACTTTCTGTTGCACTTAGTCATGAGACTTGAATTCTGATAAACCAGAATATGTGATGTGGCTAGATCATACCAAACAAGTGGCTTCTGAGATCAGTTGAGTCTATAATGTTTTTAAAAAAGCAGTAGAACAAACTTTGGTTTTAATTTTGTTGTGAAATAAAATCAAAACCATCAAGTTAGAGACTTCTTTCATCAAAAATATAATTTGCAAGCTATACCTTGCTTTATATATATACATATATGAACTAGATAGCAGCTAAAATAGACACATAGAGCCAAAAGAAGGAGCTACAGGCAAAAAGAAACTAGCCATACAAACAGAATGTAGGACAGCAGGTGTCCCAGCCAACGCGGTGAAAATGCGAATAAGCACATTCGGGAGCCACCTCCAATCAGGGAAGCCCAGGATGCTTTCTCTTCATTAATCTGTTAGAAAATGGAATGTTTACTTGTCCCATGTCAGAGAAATATGGAATGAGCACCAAGTCAGAGAAGTCATTTCTTTTCCTTTAAAGAGAATAGGATTGAGTGGTGATGGCACAGAAAGAGGGGAAAGGAAGGTACTGTGTTTCTCATTTTGACTTGATCTGCATCCTAAATATCAGTCAGGTTAACAACTAGGGAAATGGAATACAATAATTTATTTGTAATCTGCATCCTTTACTAAATTCCAAAACGGTAAAAGCAGTGAGAAAGAGGAAGGTGATGTTAAGGTTAATAGCAGAAATAGAGAATAACTCAGGCCTTTTTTTTTTCACTGGTGGTGAAAAGTCTCATTACTACTGTTTTATTCCTGGTAGCCAGACTTCAGCTATGGTCCTTCCATGATATTCCTTTCTGTGGATTCCCACCCTCCAGGACGTTTGGTCAAGATTCGATCTTTCCTCTCCCCCATCATAGTGGCTGTGTACCGAAGCTCTGCTTAGGATGTAGAGTTGTTAAGTGTCATTTAGGATTAGTCCTCAAAGGAAGAACAGTCAGAAGAGGAGGAGCAGGGATCTAAGTATAGCCACCCTTCTCATTCTTAAATGATCTAAGCTGTTTGAATGAAGCAGTTTAAGGCTCAAAGTGTACACAGTCAGGCAGGGCAGACTCTCTGCAAGGAAATGTGTCTTTAAGGTCCAATAGGACATGGCCAACAAACACTTCTGTTTGGTTTCACTTTCTCCCTGCCATTAGCCCCTCAGATACTCAAACCCCACCTGTCAGATATCCGGCTGATCTTTTCTGCCTGGGACTTAAAAGTCCTGAAACAAAGCCTAGTCTCCCTTTCCCTTCTGCCACACCATAGTCTGGTGCTCTGGCAAGACTTAACACGCTTTCCTGCTAGAAACTCCCTTAACCCAGGCAGACTTCAGCACTACTTTCTGTTTGCTACCGTAGTATCTTGAGTGTCCATTGATTAGGGCAATTTTACAGATTGAGTTACTGAATTATTTTTCAAAAGACCACAGGCAACTTGAAGACAAGAACTTTATTGTGGTCACTTTTTTCACCCTAAATAGCAAGCATATTATAAGTGCTTCAAAATATCTAGGTTTCAGTGAACTGGGAGTTCTTTTTTTCCTTTCTTTCATGATATATTTGATACAAATTCCCTTTTTGGAGAAAAAAAAATGCTTGTTGATTAAATCCAAATGAAAGAGTCCATTCTTCACCCTTGACATTAACTTGGTAAGTCCTCTACCTGCACTAAGATTATAGAAATAGATTTTGATAGTGGTTCAGGATAATTTTCTAGATGGTGGGCTGTCTAGGACAGATTATGGCTTAGTTGTCTCTCTGAATTTAAATATTTTTACTCAGAAAAATAGCTGTGGGGAGGGTTCAGGAAAGCACAAAAATCCATTTTGTATGGAGGAAGGAAGGCAGCAGGTGAAGCAGCAGAGCCCTGTCCAGGCCCTGCTCATTGTCATAAGAGTCCAGGGATCTGGGTCCCCAGAGGGCAGTGTGCCTGTCGGTCTGGGTTTACTCAGATCAGTCCTTCTCTGTCTCCTACACACTGAGTCCCTGGCAGAAACTGAGGCCATTTTGTAGCCGTCTGATTATTATCTCTGTGGTCAGGAAGCAGTAAAAATCTGCCAGAATTGTCCTCCACTAACATTTGTCTGCTGTGAAATCAAAACTGGTTTAATCACTCCTCTGTTGACATCGTACGAGACCCACCCCCCGCCCCCCACTGAGCACCAGTTTTCTTTTCTTTCATCCACATCAAGAATTACCAGGAAAATGAGGATTTTCATTTAATCCAATACATTAAATTGGGTCAACTAAGTCAATGTGTCGAGTAACCAATTTCAACAAAAGGTGAAGTTTAGCTCCTCAACATGCTTAATATTGCTAAGTATCTCTGAGCACAAATCCTCATGATCGCAAGTAAGACCAATGCTACGGCTCCGTGGAATGAAAACAGGCTTCCCATAGGAAGAGCTTAGTGCGAAGTTATGGTCACTCCGGTGGCATCTGGCAGCAGTCCCCAGAAGTCTAGTCCCCAAAGAGAAAACGACAAGGATGACTGTGCAGCAGCGCAGGGTCCAGTCTGCATTATAACTCTGCCCAGCTCACCCAGCGCCAACAGGGGTGAGTGTAGAAAAGGTGGCTCTCTGGGACGGCGCAGCTAAGGGACACACTTGGCTGAAAAGCCTCGTTAACCAGCACTCTGCGTCCCTCCCGCCTCTACCACCAACAGAATGATGACATGGATGCCGTAGTTTTTGTTATATAAAATAACAACCTAATAAATGAATATATATTTTGATCTGACCATGAGCTACTGAAATAGGGAGAAAGTGGAGAGAAGAACTTAAATAGCAAGAGTGGTGCCCTCAAGCCCATTACCCAAGTTTTTCAATAGTTAACACCTTTAAATATCCACATTCTGATTTCACAGATTTCTCTCCGCTCATGTGTCAGCAGAGCATAGTGTATGCAGAACAGATGGTCGCCACGTACACACCCCATACATAGTGCCGTGCCAAGCTTATGCTTCCTTCACTTTCTTCATGAAAACAGGCATGCTGAAAATATGTTTGCGGGTGGCACAGAAATGCTGTGCACATTTTAGCCATCATGTCAAAGCAGGAAAAATTCAGCCATAACAAGTAAAAACAAAAACCACTGAAAAATATTTTTTCCTCCACTGAGCAATAGTCATTTCCATGCCCAAACATAGCAAGTCACAAATTCGTCGTGTTAAGTGCGTTTCAAAGAAAAGAGAGGCGAGTGTTATGGGCATGAAGACAGAAAATCTTGGAACAGGATCAGGCATCTCATGCTGTAACAAAGGGTTTTCAATGCTTGTCAATTTCAGAAAGCAAAGCTTCTGCTTCCATGGTGAGGGAGGCAGTAAAAGAGGAAGAAAATGTGTTGGCTTATTAAATGTCACCTAGTTTTCAACCTCAGTGTCTGATCAGAAAATGTAATTTGTCTCTTTTCATTCTAATATTTTAAATCATGTAAGGTCTAAGCCCTTGAGGCAATTTTAGTCCCGTGGATTAAGAATATGCTATAATTAAAGCAAATATGGCAAAGAATAGCTATTGAGTCTCCAAGGTATTATTTAGCTTGCAAAACTACATAATCTCTGAGTCTACTTGTAGTCTATCTCCATGTCTTTTGGATGATTCTAACCTTGACACTGAGAACCTAAAAAAAAAAAAAACCATGCATCTCTATTTTCATATTTCCACACAGTAAACACTCACTCATCAGAAGCGTTGTGCAAGACAGTGGATTGGCAATGTGCACAAAACAAGTGTCTTTCTATCAGTTAGCAGATCCCAGAGGACTAAGCAAGTAGCTGACCTATCATAATATTTAGAATTGGAAGAGACCGCAGAAACCAGTTTGTCTTCCCAAGTATGGAGGCTCCCTCTCCAGTTTCACAAGCAGCAGGTTGTCCACCCACGCCATACACATGACAGTTCAGGGGGCAGGCGGCTTGCTCCCGACTTTCTCACTGACAAGTATGCATCGTTTCACTGGCTCAAGAAACATTCACTCCTTACCTTCTGGAATCCAAATTCCTTCGGAGTACTGAAACTATAAAAAGGGACAATGTAGAAAGCCCTGCCCTCAAGGAGCACACAACTTAACTGGGGACAATTTTAATGCAATGTGACAATCACTGTGGGAGAGGAAATCTGACTGTGGTCATTTTTCAGCACAGTCTTTACTTTTCCTTATTACCTTTGCCCAAGCTTGTAATTACATATTTATCAGCATAATCATCAGTTTAATTATTGTTTCCCCTGCTAAAATCTAAGCATCATGAGAGAACTATCAGGGTCTTCTGCTCAGTGATTATCTCCAGAGCACAGACACTGAAAGACATAATAAATATTCATGGAGTAAATGTGAACAATTGGTTAACTTAAGAAGGGCACTTTCGCCAGGTGAAACATGTGGGGTGAAGATGTTCCAAGGGCAAGAAAGTCATCTTTTTAAATCAAAGTGCTTATTTCATGCTTGAAAAGATATGAAAAAATTATGAGAAATGTATGAATATAGTATTTTTAAAGATTAATTAAAAATAAAAGTCTCTAAAAGAATTTATAAATAAAGATGTTCCAGGGGGCACAAGCAGCATAGAGATGAGACGAGAAGCCAGAGCACTGTAAAGGAACTTAGGGCAAGACACAAAGAGACCAAGAGGTAAGGATGGACCCTAAATGGTCTGCATCAGAAGAGTCTTTTATTCTAAGGAATTTGGATCTTGCCTATTGGCAGATCTCAATCAGGAGAGACACATGATCAATTCACATTTCCAAGGAACTGATCTGACAAGACTGTGCACACTAGTTCAACAGAGGCTAACGTAGAGGCTGCCGTAGTTAGAGCAGGTAGGTGTGGAGGTTAAGAGGAACAGACAGTTCCTACAAGTAAAAATAATCAGAGGTAAGAATGATTAGTCAATCTTTGACTCCCAGATTTTTGCCTGGCAGAACTTAGTTGTGCTATAAGATACTGTAGGAAGGAAAATAATTTTGTTTCTTGAGGGAGGATATTATGTTGGTTTTTGCTTTGACATTTAGATGAATGCCAGTTACCTAAGTCTGAATTTAATAGTGATTTCAGCTAGAGATGAAGATTATGGAATGATTAATACATAGGCAATAATTAACATTCAAGCAGGGATGGTTGCACAATAAAAACCTGCATAGAATGAGAAGGTAAGTGGCGAAGAATGAAGGACAGTAAGAAGACAGTTACTAAGGAACTAAGAAAGAGCAGTCAAAGAACAAGAAGAAAATTGAAACAGAGCAACCTCATGGAAATCATAAGAGGGAAGAATTTCTGATGACAGAAAACATGAGAGTGAGCAGAGATCTGGGTCAATATGGCAGAGTGAGAAGGCAAGACCAGGGCTGAAGAATCATTAGCACTGTATTTAGAAATTAGGTCACAGGTGATCTTGGCAACAGGCATTGAAAGCGATGAGAAAAGTGGAAGCCAGAAAGATGTTTTTCTTTCCAGGACCAGCTCTAGATATTGTAATACTGTATTTTCTATGTATTACTTTGAATCAGGTTTTCCTTCCCATAGATGGTTAAATATCTGGGGAAGAAGGAAGTGCAAATATTATGAGTTTCCATGAAGAGTTATGGTAAATATTTTATTTCGTTTCAACAAATATTTATCAAGCATCTGTTATGTGTCAAGCTCTATGTTAGGTGTGAGAGATACAAAGATGAATAAGCCATGCTCCCTGCCCCAAAGCATTCAAAATATATTTAGGGAAACAGACAAGTATACACTTCAATATGGCTGAGGGTTGTAATAGAGGTGTGCATAGATGGTATGGTAACACCAAAGATGAAAAGCTGGCTTTGCCTAGGAAAGGAGGTGGTGGGGATGAAAGGCACATTAAAGGAGTCCTTGAGGAACTGATAAAATTATGCGACAACACTTTTATTTAGTGTAGGTGTGTGTGTCAGAAAAATGAATGAAGTGCTTGATGCATTTTGAGATATATTTGTGATAGTGTCCACTGGAACCCATTCTAAGCATCATAGAGTAAGTCAGCTGAGGCATTTTAAAAAGTTTCTTCAAGTCACGACATGTTTCAAACCACATTTTGGTTCCCCTGATGTTCATATAGAAGAAGACCAAGACTCTCAGGCTGTAGTAATTTACATGACGCTCTATATAAGGTGAAAGTATTTCTTCCAATATTTAACCTTTTGCTGGTTTTTGCTTTCTAATTCATTGGCTATTACCTAGACTATGCCATTAAATATATAAAACCTTGTGATATACTTTCCTGGAAAATTTTTAGCACCTCCAATAGTGTCATTTGCATTCAATTTGTCAGCTATAAAGAGTCAAAACTGTTTCCAAAGGATAAATTAATGGGAGAGAGACTGTGGTAGAATAAAGATAGAGTTAAAAACGAAACAAAAGAGTACAACACAATTCATACTGAGGCACCCAGTGAAAGTCTCTCTAGGGCTCACTGGCTGAAAGCATTAGCTAACTACAAGTCTACTGAACTGCTTGACCTATAAGAAACATTAGCACATTAAAGAAGAGGGAAGGGTACCAGTTTACATTGGTTATATAAAGATTATTAGAATGGCTGTGTGCTATATATTAGCTTTTGTTGTTGTGACCAAATACAGCGCTACCTCGCTCGGTTCACGAACTTAATTCTCTCCATAATTCTGGGGAAGATGGCAGCATTCTTGCTCGTGTGGTGAACATGTCTATGGGTTGTGTTTGTCACCCGATGTGGAATTCGCAAACAGAAGCAAACTTTTGCAGAACAGTTCTGTTAGTGAACTGAATTGTTTGTGAAAGAAGCATTCATGAACCGAAGTATTACTGTACCTGAAACATGCAAATTAAAGGAGGAAATATTTGTTTTTGGTTCAGAGTTTCAAAGGGCTCAGACCATGGTCAGCTGGCTGAAGGCAGAAACATCTTGGCGGATGACCCTGATGAAGTGAAATTGCTCAACTCATGGCAGTTAGGAAGCAGAGATAGACAAAGAGTCAGAGAGAAGGGGCAAAGGAGACGACTGTACCTTCAAGGCTATGGCTCCAGCGATCTACTTCCTTCAACCAGACCTCATCTTATAATAGCAGCCCTCAGATGCTTAGAAATAGAGTGGCACAATCATAAACATTGATAGAAATATGGAGAAAGTAACAGAGACCAAGGAGGCTGAAGGCAGGGAGACCAGCTGAGACATGATTATACTGTCGAGTAGTCGCTTTAGAAATGGTTCACCAATTAAAAGTATTCCAGGCCTTCTTGCCTTAAAGAATTGGATGAGACAAGCCAAAAGCAGTGCCAGAAGTTTGTTTGAAAAGTGAGGCGTGAAGCGGTAAAGGAAGAACTAACTCCATAGAGCAAACCTGGGTCAAACAAAGAGAGGAAAGGAGTGCACTCCTAGACAGGGGACGCGGAGAAGGCTACTGTGAGGAGTCACAATAGCAGGCGCCTCATGGCATCTATGACCTTATATGTCATCCACAGCTCATGGGAGCCCACAAGAAGTTCCACAGACGGGGTCCTGAGAATTACTTGGCACCGTCCTATAATTAACAGGTCCTGCTAATTTCCCCAGCCAGCTTTGCCATGCACTAGCTCCTATATCAATTACAGCCATCCAGATGAGAAACCCAGAGAGCCTGAAAAAAGCCAGTGGCAGCTAGAGATAGCTAGAGAATATGGTATTTCCTCTCTAAAGAAGATAATTACAAATTGAAGATTCCCTCCACAAGGGGTAGTCTTCCCAACCAACAAAAATACAGAAGAGCCCCAGAAAATTGGGCTCACCCATGGATCAAGCCCAGAGCGCATCAATCCTAGATTAGAGCAGACAGTCCTGATCAAGCATGGTATCACTTTCCTCTCCTCCCTCCCTCCTATCCACAGGCAGAATTTCAAAAGACTTCAGAAGCAGCCCTCTAGGATCCTGAGGTGACCTACCATCGGAGAGGAAGAGAAGAACATCCACCTGGACCAGCAGATGAGAAATCCAGCAAGTTTCACTCACTTGCTCCAAAAAGCCAACTTGAAGTCAACTTTAGCTAAGGGAAAAAAGATGCATTCATTTTTCATAAAGTTAGAATTTTATTACAGCACTAACCTAGCTGTAATAGTGAATAAAGTGACACTGTTTGTGCCTAAAAGTAATCGAAAATGTGACCAGAAAAGTCATGACACTTGCTTTAGATTTCACCCTAAAGACAAAGGAACTCTCCAGTGCAAGTTCAAAGGGGCAGTGACAAAAACAGGTTGTTAAAAGAGTAATCTCCCGGTCCTCTCTTTTTCACAGCAAACAAGAACCGCCAGGTTTTAGGAATAAATTATTAGTAATAAGGTTCAAGTCCCAGGTTCCCTTTCTCTTCTCGTTTCCCTCCCTCTACCAGATGTAATCAATTTCCCAAATTAGATATCTAGCCTTCAGATGCTTTTCTTTTATATAGTAACACATATCCTTTGTAAGTTTTTGATATTCATATTGATATCACACTATATAAATATATATACATTCTTAAGCTATTAGTTCTTCCAAGAAATTACAACTGTGGATTTTTATATTATAATTTGTTCATTTTCATCTGTTTCAGTATTCCCTTACGTTAACAGGACTCATAGTGCCTGCATACTTGCTTTTTCGTTGTTAATAGACACTTAAAGGTGTTTCTACTTTATTGCTTTTCAAATAAAGCTACTCTGAAATTCTAGTACGTGTTTCCTTTTTTATGTTTACAATTTTCATATATATCTATATGTATATATATGTCTTTAAGACTGGAATTCCTGACTTTGTTTTCTTCTGCCTATGTTATACAGAATTTGATTAAATGATACCTTGGTTAATGATACCTCCTCATTAGTTCATATGTGGCTGTGTATATTTGGTAGTTTTTATCATAACAAACAGTAAAATATATGGTAATCAGAAGATTTCAATGATGGGAAAATTTAAGATTCTTTTGCTATTAAAAGAAGAAAAAACAGGTACTGAATTTGAGCCTGTAGTACCTCAGAAGGTAGACAATATCTTCAAGGATGTAGCAAGATGACGAATGCAAGAAAAATTTAAAATGTTGGAGTTTATTGACTATTTCTTGTCAGTTTTATCATCAGAGCTATATAAAGAGAGGTACATTCAACAAACAATTATCCAGTCTGTAAGTGAATAGAAAGAATGATAAAGCTTTGGAGAGAAACGTGCTTTCTGCCTATAGCCTACAAGCCAAATACTTAATGTCCTCATAAGCTATTATTAGCATGACCATTAATCCTGATATGTTGATTTCTCTGAATTAAGAGACACCTATTATATTAGTAAAGCAGTCTCCTGCATGTGTCCAGGTGGATCATGGAGGTGTGATCGTGGGCACTACATATGCTCCATAGGCCTTTTTCCCGGCATTCTTCTCTTGCTCTGTTTCCTACCAGCAATGAGGTGAGAATCTCACACCATGCCCTTCCACCTTGGAGCCAGCCAATCATAAATTGAATCCCAGATCAGTGAGCCAAATGAAAGCTCTCCTCCATGTTGTGGGCGTTGTATATTTTGTCTCATTGAAACAAAGTGACTAAAACACTACTGATAGAATGAAAGCTAAAACTATATATGGTTTTTAAATGGATTTTTTAAGTATTAAGTCAATTTTATTTTTTTAAATTTTAGTTTAGTGTATGTGTGTGTGTAGTACATGTTAACTAATATTTGAGACAACTACATACTTGTTATGACAATAAAAAGCTCTTCACAGAAAATGTAAGAATCGAGTATTTTACAAAAGGCATTGTTGTGGACTTACTGTGGTCAACTTGCGCTGGAAAACCCAGCTGAGCTGAGTTGGTGTGGTTCTGGGTGCAGAAGATCCACCTGAGGATTGTTGCAGACACAATATAGAGGAGAACGGGAGCAGAAGATGGGGGCCGGCTGTTTCCCGGGAGAAGTTCCGTTGTGGCTGGTTCTCCCAAAGGGAACTCAGCTGTTCTTATTGCAAAAGGAGCTTAGGACCTTGCTGTCATTGAGGAAGGCTGCTGTTAGCTTCAGGGGAGCTCTGGTCTTCATCTTCACTATGAGCATTGTATCCTGGCTCCTGTACAGATTCTTCAGTCTTTTAGTGTAGACATGGATATACATGGGACATTGCCGTGGGCTCCCAGCCCTTGATTGGATCTTTCAGGTCTCCAGTGCATAGTCCTGCATTTGGCTTGTGTGTGAATGTTGTAACTTGTAATTGTCCTGTGTTAAATCTGCTCTCTTGCAAACCATTGACTGTAGAAAAGTAACTAATACAGTCATCTAGGAAATCTTTATATCTATACAACCTAAAGGAAGGACAAATAAAAAATGAAAATTAGAAAATAAATGTTAATATTGTAGAATAATAATTCATCTGGTTATTTTCCAAGTGGTATTACTTTATTTAACATTTTGTTCTCACTGAAAATTTTCCATTATTGATGAATTGTGTTTGGGGGTCCAGTGGTATACATTGTAACATTTTACAATACATAGATTCTGATGAAATTGTTATCATATCGCGAGTAGAAAAATTATAAGAAGATGTCTTAGTTACTTTTCACTCGTTGCTGAGACAAAATACAGGACACCCAAAGCTAGGGGAGGAAAGGTTTATTTAGCTTACAGTTTGTAGAGGTTTCAGTCGTCAATCAGCTGGATCCAAAGCAAGGTGGTATGGCAGACAGAGAGAAGCCAGCAAGGTAAACAAGGGATGTAGGCAAAGGACAGGCAAGCCTCTTTCTCTCCCTTATATCTTATCCAGGCTGCTAGGGTTAGGGTGGTGCCAAATCAATCAGTGGACTGATTTAGTAATCACACGGTCTTAATCCCTTCATCACACACTCTAGATTCAGCCACCTCTGAAAAAGCCCACTTCTGACCACATGAGGCTTTGGGGGGGGCATCTAGACACAAACCATAACAGAAGACTATTTACAATTTAATAGTTCTAGTTTATGTAGGCATGTTAACCCCACCAAAGTGCAAAAGTTACAGTTATAATAATTAAGAACATATAACAAGAGAAATAGGAAATACAAAATTCACATTAAAAGTGTGATATGAATTGCAATTATTATAAATTGACAGTGAGTTCTGCAGTAAAATTTAAACTAGCTTTTCTAGGGAACCATTGCCCACTGTGTGCGCGTGCATGTGTTTGTGCAAGTGTGTGTGTGTGTGTGTGTGATTTAACTTAGAATATGGATTTTCTCTTGCTTAATCATCTGTTGTGTCATCGTTCTATGCTGTGGTGTTGTTCAGTGCTGACTGGGAGAGCTTATCCTACTGGTTGTCATAGTTTTGCAGGAAGTACAATTACATTTATTTTTTGATCAATGGGAATGGTTTTTAGAGAATTTTTTCAAGTTTGAATTTGTAGGTGAGAAGATAGAGATTTTAAGCTAATTCTTTAGCTCATGGAGGAAAAAATGGAAAAACAAAAAGCAACTTACTAAAAATTTTTGTTAACATTCTAGACTTGCAACTTATGCTACTGAATTTAAGAATGCAGCAAATACATCCTGTGTCTGAATGAATTAAAAACTGAAGCCAGTCTAAATCATTTTGAACCATGATTTCAGAATGTTAATTTAGTTAAGCTGTTCAGAACCCATCTCAAATCACATCCATCATAATAATGGTAACATGTTTAGATCTAGGACACAATTTGTCATTTAAAAGAAATGCATGGAATGCTCTATATAGGACATCTTATTTTAAATTACAACAAATCTCTAAAGCAAATATTTCTCACCCTCCAGCTCCATTTGTTAATTCTCCATTAAAATGAGTCCTTTTCTCACTCTTCTAATGAGCATACCCACCCACTTACCATGAAATCATTCTTAAATATTGATCAGAACCTTTGCTGCACCCAAAGGTGTAGCATGTAGTTCATCAAAGCTTCAAAGAGAGGCTTTGGTGTTTAAAGACATTTTGGTAACTTCTTGGACAAATCATGTAAAGATTAGGCCTCATGTTTTAAATTATACCATTAGCAAAATGAAGCATTTTAAACATGATTTGTAGTAACATGAAAATGGCACCATTCCAAGAATGTACAAAAACACAGACACAAAAAACTTTCTCCTTTAAATCAATAATATTCAAAAGCATTTAAAATAAAAATTGCTGCATAGTTTCTATACATCCATGTTTTAATCTCATTTCCTGTTTGACTTTCTATACTTTCAAATATTATTGCTTTTTGTTGATTTGCCAATAAAATATCTTCAGCATTACTACATAATAAAATAATTCCAATAATAATTTGCCTGAATTCTAGGGGATTAGAACCTTCCACCCCAGAATGTACCATTTTGACACAGGGATTATTTTGAGCTGAACTAAAGGCAAATAAGAAATAGCAGACTCTGACTAAAAGCTCTCTGCTTTCTCTCTAACTGGCTAAAAGCAAGACATAAATTTCATGTGTAAAGCTTTCGCTCTTGTACCAGAAAGAGGAACACAATTCTGAACTCTTAATCACCAGAGATGACTCTGGACCCAATCCACAGAGGGCACCTAGAGAAAGCTGCAGAACAAATCTTATTAAACAAACCTTAACTTCCATTAGTTCCTTCGTATATTGACTTCTCCACAGTTTGCCACTCTTAAAAGCCTAATTTCTCTTTCATTTTGTCACTTCTCTACAAATTTATTTTTCTTTGTTAGGAGACTGTATAAACCAGAAGTTCTACCCACTTCTTGAGTCACTCATCATTGAGTTTGCCCTGTGTATGTATGGTAGGTGTTAAAAACAAAAAACAAAAAAAAAAACTCTGCTTTTCTCTTGTTGATTTGTCTTTTGTAAATTTAATTTCCAGAGCTCCAGCCATAGAATCTAGGAAGGCAGAGGAAAAGTTTATTTTTCCTTCCCCCAAACTCCAAATCAATGTTGTTAACTAGGACAGAGACAGGAAATAAAGAACCTTTGAGGGTTTGTGGTCATTCTCTTTATTTGTTCCTATTTCCCCTCATGCTATGTAGCCAAGCAAAAGGATGTGGCAAAGAATATAACAAATTGAAAACTTAGTTTTTGTTCCCATTGTTTATCATTTTTCTTCCACCATATACAAACACAGCACAACAACACAACAAAAGAAAGGACTATGTAAAAGATCCTCTAAAATAAAACAAAACAAACTCAGTCATCTCTTTTGTCCTCCGGGGGCTTCAAATGAAATTTTCTAGACTATGAACTGGTAAAAACAAAAGTTTTATACCACTGGAAAACTGTACATTATTTATAGAGTGTCTTCCTCCCTATGTACTGCCGAATCAGAGGAGGTATGTTACAAGTCTGTAACCCTTATGGAACTGACATAAATGTAAAATAGTTCTTGAAAGGCATAGAGTCTGACCTATCTAGGAAAAGTTCAATTAGCCCTCCGTGAAAAAAACAATTTTACCTCCATTTGTAAATTCATTTCAATTTTTTTGATCTGTAGATATTTCTCTGCTTTGGATTCTACTTGACTCATGTTTATATGTGCCTCAGCTAGAAATTTTACTTCCTTCTTTGGAGAATAATCTTTTAACAGGTCTCAACATGCTTTTATCCTGCTTAAACCCATTGACTGGAGTCTCAGTATCAAAATCCTCTATAATACTATTACCTGGTCCACCAGATAACACTCAACTGCTCATGGGGTTTTAAACCCTCCACGCTGATTCACATTTGTATCTCTTGACCCAGGCTGTCTGTGGGTTTGAAATCTCCTTTCCCATACACAATCGTCTGCCCAAGAAATTTTATATGCATCTTTCCAGACCCGTGTTTTTCCATGATCTCTCCCAGGAAATATTTATTTCTGGATTCTTGCTTCCACTGGCAACTTACCACATCAACAGGTCAGAGAAGAGGCTATTAAAAAAGTCAGAGCCAGGCAGAAATTAAAGTAATGAAAATAAACATTATTTAAAAAGCTAAAATAAAACAAAACAAAAACACTTTTGCAACAGGGCAATTGGATTCTGATATACAACCAAATTCTGTTTAGAATATACCATGGACGAGTGAGAATTCCGAGTAAGGGCGGGAGTCTAGCCACATCAGCTTGAGGGGATTCTCACCAAAGGTAGGCCACAGTAACCCAACACCAAGATAAGGGATTTAACCAGATGTCAAGGGTAATCAGATATGGAGGATGGAGAGTCTTGCTAAACTGATTTGTCATGACTTTTGCTAAGACAGAATGATGCAAAGTCAGTCTGAGGATTGGGGCCTAGTAGAGAGGAAGGTTCAGAGGAAATTAGCCAACATTTGATCAAAGAGAGTGTTTTTCAGAACTACAGATCCTCGTAGGCCACTTACACAAACATGGAGGGGTAGGTTGGAGATGCGGGGAGATGAGCCTGAAAGGGAACAGAAACTACATAATGGATATAGCGGGTCCCACTGTAGAAAAGTGAGAGTCTACTCAACGCCAGTTCAGTCAGAAAGCAACTGAATAGTCTTCTTTCCATTGGACGCATACTTCGAGCTACCCAGAAAAAAATTTTAATAGCAATATGATAATGAGAGGTTTAATAACATGGGACAAGATCAGGCAATTCACTTAACTTCCTGATGGCTCCGTGTCCTGCTCTATAAAACAAGAGCTATAATAAGGTTGATGTCATGTGTTCGTGCGACAATTACATGAATTAACACATACAGAGGCTTTAAACAATATATTCACTTTAAATCGCTCAGTTAATATTAGTCATACTATAACTATTGTGACGCACTTAAAGAACTGTCAGAAGTATAAATTAGATCTAAGCTCAGATGGTTCCTACCAATTAAGAGTCACAGTGGAAATTATAGGAGTACAGATTTGAGCTCTAAAATATAAAATTAGAATAGGCTGCCTTGGTGGAGCGGGTTGCAGTGTATTTCCCATCTCCTGTGGTTTTTAATTCAAGACTGAAATGGTGAGAACATTAAAATGAGAATGAATGAAGTAAATTTGAAATCCCCTTCAATTCTGAGTTTCTATATTCTACCTCTGTGCAACCGCTAACTTATAAATGACTTCACTTCTCCTAATGTACATATTTTATATACTAATGAACATACTTCATTCTTTCCCTAGACTGAAGATCCTTGATGATGAGACAATTGTCATATTTATCATTATTTATCCTTTAATTTTCAGCAAGTTAGCACCTTATACACATCAAGTACTTTACGCTCTGTTTAAATAATTGAACATAAACTTTTATACCCACAGAGAGGTTATTTTTCAGAAAATCAACCAGCCTACCTATTCTTGCCAGTAAAGCCCTCAGAAGTCTCTCAGGGAATTGTGAGGATTGTGTCTGATGTCATGTAGTTCTTATATTTATGAGTTGCTAATAGCGGGTGAATTTTACGAAGCAATTTTAGAGATGTTAATAAGGAAAGATAGATGCTCAGCATAACCACTGGTAGATCTTAAACTATTTAAGCTCCAGGTTCAAAGGTCTAATTTTATCATTTATAACTCTAACCAAGTCTTAGAGAGTCAGTCAATATTATTGGATGTTAACAGACACAATAAGAAAAACTCAGTAGTTACTGTTACGAGAATAATAATGCAGAATGATAGAAATAAGCATTGGTTCTCTTTCCTAGAACAGATGGTGTTTCCTAATACTGTGGGCTAATATTATCGAAGTCCAAATCTAAAAAATCAATTAGAACAAGAAAGGCAAATTAAAGGGCTTGAAAAGAAAAAAAAAAAAGAAAGGAAACCTCATTAGAGGAGCATCTGCATTGAAGTGGTAGTGTTAGGGAACCTAAAAAATATGCAGTAGACAGTTTAGGAAGATAGCAGGCTGTGTGGTGAGGGCAAAAAATATGCAGTTACCACAAAGAATCAAAGTTCTATTTTACTAACAGCTTCAAGACTACTAGACACTCCAGTAAGACTCCTCACAAAGTGGGTGTACACACTTCCCTCATTATCCACCTTCTGGCTGGAAAGAGAAGGATGTAAGTAAAGTAACTTGGTCTGCAGGGCCAAAGAGGTAAGAAGTCAGAGAGAGACACTGGACACAAGTTTTATGCTTACTGACAGGATGACCTGATTGATGTATTGTGTTCTGGGCATTCATTCATTCAATCGTTCATACCACACAGGTTATCTTAATCCCCTTCCTTGTGTCAGGTGCTCCAGGTTAACAAGACTACAAAAAATTCCCTGACCTGATCATGTTTACTGTCTTAGCGGGGGTAGCAAATAATTTAAAGTGTATAATCCAGATCCTGCTGATAAGTCATCTGTCTGTTTGAAAGCCACATAATAGCTACGAGGTTATGTATTTGAACAAATAGACCAACTTAATTAATTACTCGAGTCAGTCTGTCTGCTCTTCCTACCATTATTGATGCTTTAGAGTTTACCACTAAGGCACACCTACATCACCCAAGAGTACCGAGACCTTGCTGAAAACTTCTGGAACCTTCATTAAAATTACTGAAGCTTCTCTAAGAGCCCATAAGAACAGTAGTAAAATAATAAGTAGTTTTTTACAACCTGTAACCAAATACAGACTGTAACAATGATTAATTTTTTTAATATTCTTAGTGTTTCAAGACTATTATATTAATAAGGCCATCATGCATCACTGTTGTACTCGAACAGAGCCATTAGTCTCTGTGCTACGTTAGTGTAATTACAGCCTAATGGTTTACACCATTATAAAAGCACTAAATATTTTACTAAACGGAGTACAGTATATAAAAATTAATTTGAATGGCTCCAGGCTTGAAACAAGAGAATCAATGATGAACAAAATGCTTTCATTTTGAAAAAAGAAACAAAGGCATCAAAGGGGAATGTTTTAAAAAATATGACTTGAAAGAGAAATATAGAAATTTTTAAAAAATCTAAATGGCATTTTGTCATAGTATATCATACAAAACAATCTTTGATAACATGAGGAACAGATAAAGTTTCTAAGAAGGTGCCATTTAATTTTTTTTTTTTTTTTTTTTTGCTTTTTGGCGGATATGACTTGTTTGTAAGCGATTAGGTTAAACCATGTATTAATAGTAAGATTCACCATGCAATATAGTCCTCACAAGCAGACAAGAGTGGTGAATTTGTAGTAATATTTTTTACGGGATTTAATGTCAAACACTTAAATGAGAAATCTCTGAGTATGAAAAGATACAAGTATTCAGTACATATAGGTCATTGACTGAATATTTGTGAGATGAAAATTTAGGGAGGAAAAGGTCCCTTGCCTATTTGATCAAATAAGAGTAACAGTAGAGAACATGAGACAATAATACATTATTCTAATGATAAATACGCAATTTTTATTATAACATATAATATGGCAAAAATATAATAATAATCCTTGCACTTGCTCAAATTTTTTTGCATTCAAGATTCTCTACATTTTTAGTAAACACTTGAAAAATATCAAAGGTATAAACATTTCTCTCCCACAAAGTTTTATGCTTACTATCAGTTTTTTTTTTTTTACACAGCCAAACCTAACTGAAAAATCTAGTTCTCATTTACTTTTTTGGTATCATTTACTCAAGTAAGCCCAATATATTACTTTGCAAATATACCATGTAGGTAGTTTCATAGCTTTCAAATCATAATCCATCTTTAATTACTGTATTTATTTCATGAAAATATTTTATTACTTGAATGAATTCAAAATAGCTCCTGTAGTATAGGTTTGTATGTGAAATTACTGACTATGACTGCCCTTTTTACAGCTGATTTAATTGCTGAAGTCCTCTGCATTGGTCTAGGTTCTTTAGACCCATGGGCAGTGTACTTTTTGTAGTATTAGCTAAAAGTTTATGTTTGTTCTTCAAAGAGCACTTTTAGTGGGTAGAAAGGTGGTTATTAAGGGTCAGGGTAGAAGAATGGAGATATTGGCAAAAGGGTACAGACTTACAGTTTTCAAATTATTAAATTCTGGAAACATAATAGATGTAGCATGGTGGCCATAGCAAACAATGATATTTTATATACTTGAAATTAGCTAATAGAGTAGATCTTAAGTATTCTAACCACATAGACATACGTAGTAGTTTAGCAATCATTTCAGAATTTGTACATAAACCAAAAGTTTCAAATATATAATATTTTTGTCAATTAAACCTAAATAAAGCTGAAAGTTAATTTGTTTTTAAAAAGTCAATTTCAAGTCCACCAACACGGAGGTGACAGGAAAATTCTAAGAAATTTAGTCCCAAATTAGCCCCTATCCAGGCCCCTTGGAAAAAAAAGCACTACCTAACCATTTTAGAGTTAATAATAGCAAGGAGCTTGTGGGAGCCACCTTGATCAACAACAAAAATATCTTTTCCAGAACAGCGCAGTATATATCACATAGTTTAGATTCTCTACTGTATTTTGGAGGGGGTTGGGTGCTGGGGATTGAACTCAGGGCCTTAGTATTTGCTAGGCAAGCACTCTACCACTTGAGCTAAATCCCCAACTCTATAGTCCCTACTGTTGAGTGGGAGAAAACAGTGCCCAGTGAATTCTCACTATCCTAAGCCCTTCTACCAGCTGGCCCCGCCCTAACTAGCTGCAAAGCATTTAGAGAAATCCCTTAATTTAACCTCGCTGAAGTAAAATTCAGTTGGATTCTGACTTAGACTGGGCTTTCTTTCCATCTAACACATTAGAGGGTATGAAAAGATGATTTGTAGCTCAAATCTAATTAAGCTTTTGACTATAATTGTGCATTTTTAACCCTTCCCCACTGGAAATCAATAAAGCAAAACTTATATTCTTAGTTATCCTATATTTTATTTTTTCACATTGATAAGGCCAAGGTGAATTAAAATGTTGATTTAAAAATTATTGAATGATCTGAGATTTTATTGAGTTTTCTTACTGTTCTTTAAAAATGAATTAGACCTATGCAATATTGTTGCTGGGTTTGGGGGTGCTGGAGTCTCTCTCTGGAGGTGGTTTCTAGTTTCTTTCCATCTCTAACAAAGAATTGAATGAGACTTTCATGTTTATTTGAGGTAGGAAAAATTAAAAATAAAGGGTAAGGGAGAAAGTGGCTCTGCAGAGTGAGTGTGGGCCATGGAAAATGGAAAGAAAAAGAAAAATAAAAATAAAGATTAAAAAATAAAAATAAAATTAAAGATAAGTGCATACCCTAGAGTATAGAGCGGGCTACTATAAGGTGGCATCCTAGCAAGCTCTTCATGACATCGTCTCTCCTTTTTTTTAACCAAGAACATGTATTGGTACATTGTATACAGAAGGTTCACATTCATCATGGTTTTAATTCACTCCGTGCATCACGAGTTCTCACGAGAAGCCACATATGGGGTTTGGAAACTGTTCTGTGCATATGTTCTGGCATCTGGTCACACCTCCCTTCTCAGACAATTTAAGCCACACCCTATTTTCCTACCTCATTTTCCCCTTGAGAGACGCAAATCCCCATAAATCTTTATGGTGTACTGAAGGAGTGGAGGTCTCCATCTTCATAGAGCTACTTTCTGCTGAAAGGGCTGTAGGCCCAACCTACTTGGGATTATGTGCTTTCTACCTGCCTTGGGATGTTGTGGCTCACTGACTGGGTTGAAGAGAAAAACTGTTAGGAGACGATGAGAAAAGAATTAGTGACTGTTGAGACATGTGATTGATGGGGGGAAAAAAGACTTTATTATTAGCTGGTCATATTTCCATCTTCCTTTAGAGGAGAATGTATGTCAGAGGAATGTCATATAAATTATCAAGAGTCTGAGAGCCATGGCCTCAGCCAGAGTCTGTTTACTTAAGCACTGGAGTCTTACTTTTTGAAGAGAAATCTCAAGTCTTCCAGAGGCTCACAGGAGTAGCTTTGTCCTTCTGGGTGGTCTCCCTCTTCAGACAGTTAGGTGAAACTGCCTTTATTCTAGAAAGATGAATTCAATTATCTATCTCTGCCACCTTTACTGCAGTGGGTGTGGCAAGCATCACTGAAAAGAGGCTCTTCCATTTTGGCTTTAATTGGTCAGCTGGTGTTCCCTTCTCTCCAAATTTTTAGGAGTACTCGGTCTCCAGGGTGGATGCTAGATGGGCCCTCTGAGCCAGGAGCTAGCAGGACTCTGTTCCCATACATCTGGACAGCTTGTTGTACTCGGCCCAGGTTAAACGCATAGTCTCTGCGTTTACTACCATATCGGAGGACAGAAAAGGCCTCCTATATAATATCTCAAATGGGCTCAAATTTAGCCCAGTTTTGGCATGTTATGAACCCTTGTGAGCACTATTGACAGTAACTGGAGCCAAGACTCAAACATCTCTTGACAAAGTTTCGCCAAAACTCACTTTAGGGTCTGGTTGACTCTTCCTACCTTTCCAGAAGACTGAGGCAGCTGCAAGGTGAGAGGGAGGTGGTACTTCATTCCTAAAGTCTTTGCCACCCTCTGAGTTATTTGAGAGGTAAAAAGTGGCCCACTGTCACTCTGGAGGGAGTGGGGTAGTCCAAATCGGGGGATGATTTCTTTAAGTAGCACCTTGAATACTTGACTACCTCCACAGCCTTTCCTGGGTGCATAGGAAAGGCTTCCATCCAGCCTGCAAAGGTGTCAATCAGGACCAACATCTGTTTAAATTTTCCACTTGGTGGCATAGAAGTCAAGTCTAATTGTCAGTCCCCCTCAGGATATGCCCCTGTCCTGTACATAGGGTCTAACAAAAGAGGTAGCTTGGGCTTTCTTGGGTTATTGTATGCACAGAATGGGCAAGATTTGCAGACCCATTGGGTGGTTGCCACTAGTCCTATTCCTGTGAAAACTCAAGTGACTATTTCCAATATAGCATCTCTTCCATATGGAGCTCACCATGAAGTATTTTTATAGCCTTCCACTGTGACCCTTGGGGAAGGACCAGCTGGTTTTTAAATACCACCAGACTCTCTTTTTAATTCTTTCCCATCCTAAGGTCCATCTATTTTGGGAGGGGGGAATATAGATTCATTTTAATGGTTCCTGGGGAACTGGGAATAAGGTTAGCATTTTAAGGGGTTGTAAGGCTGCCCTTTTTGCTTTCCTGTCAGCCTTTTGGTTTCCCAAGGAGACCTCAGACATGTCTCTTTTGTGCCATGACTGCAACTTGCTTGGGAAGATGGACTGCCTCTAGGAGTTGGAGAATTTCCTGTTTGTGCTTTATAGATGATTTCCTTTCCACTCCTGGGATCTCTCTTAGGGGCAGGATAAGTTGTGAATTAGAGAAGTAAAGAGCACCACTTTAGACTTGGCCTGCAGGGTTTAAAGTTGCCTGTGTGTACCCAGTGGGTCTTAAGGCTAGTTGAAGAGCATAATAAGAGGGTCGTGTATGCTGGTTCCTCTAATGAAACCCAGCACTATGTTCTAATGGAGTTCCTGAGTTATTTAGAGGGGCTGGGCCTTACTTATTGGTCTGGAGAATATAAAGAGGAGGTCAAAGAGACTTCTCAGTGTGCTTTCTTCATCAAATAGATCAGAGAGACTCATATCCCCCTGAGAAACAGCTGGGGGTCCCAGGAAAGGCTCATACCTGCTATCTTCCTCTTCCTCAGGGGTGATTCTAAATATCATAGTTTCTGAGTATTCCCTGTGGTAAACGGTCACAAATCCTAAACACAAGGAATTTCACTTCACCTTCTATGCAGAAATGCTGTTGAAGAATAGTCTCATAATTTAAAGTGCCATCTCATATCTGTCTATTGCCATTTCCTAATTCATATTCAACCCAAAACATATTGAAATAGTAGATAAGCTCCTCCTCTTTTAAATTATCAGGATCAGACCTTTCCCACTGATCAAGGATACAACTTTGTGGCAAAGTCAGTGGAATCTGCATGGTGAGGTCCAAGAGGTTTAATGTGGCTAGTCGTGTGCCCTAGAGAGAGAGAGAGAGAACTGGGTCTTGGCTCCTTAGAATGGTGTCCCAGGCAGAAGAAGGAGACCCAAGTTGAGCCCCACGAAGCATCCTTTGTGAGACTCAAGCATTTTACTAGACAGATAATCTCTGTCCAAACCTAGAGTGATGCTGCTGTCTGTCATAGAATCCAGAAAACATGAAGAATTTTCCCTGTTGGGGCCCATTAACTCATTAGAGAGAAAGGGACTAAGCTACTTGATGGCCTTACCTAGTCCTTCAAAACTCTATGCGATCAGGGTCAATCCCCCCCACCAGGATTCCCTTACCCAATGTTGAGCCCCTTGATGGAGCTCACTTAAGCAGGGTGAAGCCATTTGGAAACAATATTTCTTGCATTTATCTCAATAGTAAAAACCTTGGTACTTTGTTTAAGGCAGTAGAGATGGAAACCTTTAAAAAAAATTCTTCGAAAATTTTAAGAATGAGGGTGGCTCTGCTTTTGTATATTCACAGTCACTTTAGTTAAATTTTACTAGCTGTTCAGTTCTTCTCAGACCATCAGATATATGTTTCTAAATTATCTGCATTTTGTTAGAAGAAACAAGGGAAGGATCCATCCTCAAACCAATATTAGCAATTTACTCCCAGATGTAACGGTTTTAAGTAGGCTTTAGGACCCAGAGGGAATCAAAAGCTAGCTCCAGCTTGGCTGCTGTTTGCCACTGGCCACTGCAGGCAGAAGTGGCAGGAGTATTTAAAAAAAAACAAAACAAACAAACAAACAAAAAAAAAACAAATTTTTCTCTTCCGATGCGGGAACACCTGTTAAAATAATTCAAAAAAAAAAAAAAGTGGGAGGAAATCCACATGTTCTCTAAAATCAGACACTTAGGTCATATCAGTTGGTAAAAGAAAAAAAAAGTAAAAAGGCAAACAAAATGGCAGCGCTTGACTCAAAACGGTGTTAGACATATGACAAGACAAGATTGTCCCTAGCCATGTGACAAGGAAACATGGCGCCCCAGACCAAAATAGTATTCCGAGAAAGAAAAAGCCATAAACAAACTAGGGAAGGCAGAGACCAGTCTAATTTCCAAGAAAGATAGCAAAATACAGCAAACAAATGTGCAGACAACAGGGCATACCAAATCCACAGAGCACAAGAGAGAAAAAGAAAAGAGGGGAGGTAAACTTCCAGCAGGCAGGTAGGTAAAAACACAGCAGGCCCACATTTCCCCTCCCCCATCCCACACGACCGGACACGCTCGGAAGCTGTTCCCAGCACCATGAGAAAGAGCCTCCTAGATTCCCAGTCCAGGGAAGAGAGACAGGAAAAGAAGAAAAGGAGAAAGAAGAATAAGAAGTGGTGGAAGAGGAAGAAGAACAAAAAAATTCACATTGTAGAGAAGAAAAAAATGTGCCCAAAGGGCCTTCCCTGGTCTCCTGACTGGCTAAGCCAAATATATTTCTGGGCTTCAGGGTGCTGGAGTCTCCTTCTGAAGGTGAGTTCTAGGTTCTTTCCATCTCTAACAAAGAATTGAGTGAAACAAGCAAAACAGTGGCAAAGTTTTACATTTATTTGAGATCAGAAAAATAATTGAGATGGGAAAAATTACAGAGATAGGAAAAATTAAAAACGAAGGATGCGGGTGAAACTGGCCCTGCAGAGGGAGTTTGGGCCGAGGAAAATGAGAGGAAAAACCGAAATAAAGATGAGGGCACAGCCTAGAATATAGAGTGGGCCAACATGAAGTAGCATGGTGTCTTCTCTCCTTTTGATTCATTCCACACATCATGGGTTCCCACGAGAATTCTATGTACGGGGTTTTGGGAACAGTTCTC
>PVJO010014215.1:0-24599 GCA_004026905.1 Hystrix cristata
TCCCTAAATTTCTGCCTCCCCCCCCCCCGGCCCCGCCTTCGTCAAAGGCCCTACCTAGATCCCACCCTCGCCCCAGGGCCGGCCCCGCCTTCTACCCCGCCCCAGCGCCGGTAGCTAGGCCCCGCCTCCATTCCAGACCCGGGCCGAGGCCCGCCCCCTACGCGACGTCGACGTCGGCACGCAGGGCAGTTGCGGGCGCGGGCGCAGGCGCAGGTGAGGCGCAGGCGCAGACGCGCGTTGGCAGCGTGGGCTCGGGAGCGCCGGGCCGCGCCGCGGGCCCGAACCCTTCCCGTGGCCGCCGGCTGCCATGGCGCTGCGCTGCCTGCTGCTGTGGGGTCGAGGCAGCTGCCGGCCCCGCGGGCTCGCGCCCCTGCTCGTGCCCGGCAGCGGTGCGGGCCGGGGCGGGCGGGACAGCTTGCGCACGGTGAGTCCCGCCGGCTCGCTTCTGGGCTGGACGGCCTCAAGGTCACTGGCGGGGCTACGGGCCTCTCGCGGGTGATCGCGCGGCTCCCGGGTCCGGGACGCGCGTGCGGCGGAAGTGGGAGGCGGGGTGGGCGTCGGGAGCGCGGGCCGCCTGACTCTAGCTCCGCTTCCGGACCTGGCGGCAGCCAGAGCAGGGCCACCCGGACCTGCTCTGCGTCCTGCGGCGATGACCGGTGGCGTCCGGACTGACCAGCCGGTGTCGCGGGGTCGGTGACAGTTTCCTGCTCGGTCCGCTCCTGGAGTCCAGAGGCAGCTGGCGTGGAGGTTGAGGCCCGGGGTCCCTGCAGCGTGGCCGACCCCTTCTGCAGAGCCCAGGGCCCTGGCAGACGTTAACCCCACCTCTCCATTTGGGAGGGGGATAATAAATAGTACACCGGTCCCCCGGTGTCCAGAGGGCTGGTTCCAGGACCTTGGCACATCCGCAGAGATTAAGCACCTTGACAGGAAATGCAGAGTACTTGCGTTTAACCTGCTCCTATCGTCCTTTAAGTCATTTCTAGGTTGTTTATAATGTTAAATACAATGCAAACTCTGTGTAAATAGTGGTTAGACAGTTCTGTTTAGGGAATAATGACCGGGGTGGGGGGCGAGTCTCTTCACTACAGGTAACAAATTTTTTCTCCAGTATTTTCTACGGGCTGCTTTTGGAATCCAGGGATGTGCAACACTTGGGTATGGAGGGCTGACTGTGCTCCCTTGAGGCTCCCTTGCCAGTCTTGCATTTATTTCTTGTTCTCTCCATCTCTCCTTACTCTACTGCTTGCACTCCACTTTTCAGTTTCTTGCATTGTGCCCGTTTTCCCACCTTACCTTGCTCTGATCCCTTTTTTGGTTGCCAGTAGTGGATATGGGACTCCTGTGCGATGGATGGATAGGGATCTGCCTTGTGAGTTTGCAGTTTTTACGGCAGGACCCTTGTCTAAAAGGCTTTTCTTCCCCAGTGGCATCGTTGTGGCACTGAGTCACCAATGCTGGGATAGGAGGAAGTCCTCGATGACCGCTGCAGCTGATGGGGGTGTGCTGGTGATGCATATTCTTGGGTTCTGGGAACAGGAACCTGATGACTGTGCTAGTGAGGAAGTTTGATAGGTCACTGTTAAAGATCAGGAGGAAATCTTGTTATCACAGTGAGGACCTGGGGAAAGTTTTGATGTGTTGCCATATCATTTCCCAGGTGTCGTGCTCAGAGGAGTAAGGCCGATGAAAAGCAACTGAAAAGTGTTCATATTGTCAAACATAAAACTAAGCCAAGATAAGGTGCTCTAAACCTAAATTTCATGAAGTACTATTTCATCTTTTGACTGACATAACAAGGTTAGGTACGCAGAAGTAGTCAACACAATTGGAAAATAGATCGTGAGAGGCTCTTGAGTATTCGTGCAGTGTGTGCTATACTCAGGTGGTATAAAGATCCCTCTACCTTGCCTTGGTCCTCCTTCTGTTCTGTATGCAGTTGGCCTTCCAGATGCCAGGGTACCTCAGATTGAAGACATCGGAGTTCTGAACATGTACAGACTTTTTTTTTCTGTCATTACTCCCTACACGATATAGTATGACAACTATTCAGGAAACATGTCACTGTATTAGGTATCATAAGTCACCTGGAGCTGATAAAAGTACGTGGGAGGATGTGTGTCAGTTCCTTGCAGGCATCTGTACTGTCTGACTTTGTACGAGTGACTTGAGCATCAGAGGCTTTGGTGTGGACAAGGTCCTGGAACCCGTCTCCTGTGGAGACAGAGGGAGTGAATCCTGGGGCGGCTGTGCTCATGGGTTTGTGTAATTATGGTCACTGCAGTGTGTTGTGACTGATTTGTTCCTGTTTCTCTTCCTTGTGCTTTTGAGATTCTTGATCATGGGACTGGTTCTCATGCCACTTTGACCCTTCCGCACTGCTTGGCAACACCTGGCCTGGAGTAGTTGCACAGAACATGAGCGATCTCTCGACCTGAGCAGCTTGAATACCATTTTAATCTAGACCTTAATGGGTTTGGCATTGCAAATACTTTATTCACTTAAGATACATTCTATTCTGTTCTATTCTTTTTTCCTTTCTTCCTCACTTCCTCTCCCTCCCTCCTTTTCTCTTTTCCTCTCTCTCTCTCTTTGTCTGTCTGTCTGTCTGTCTATCTGTCCCCCTCTCTCTCTCCTCGTACTGGGGATTGAACCAGGCCCTCTTGAATGCTAAGCAAGCACTCTACCACTGAGGTATACCTCTAGTCTTTTTAAAATTTTATTTTGAGACAGGATCTTGCTAGGTTGCCCAGTCTGGCCTTAAACTTGCAATCCTCCTGCCTCAGCCTCCCAAGCAGCTGAAATTACAGGCATGTGCCACCATGCTGGGTATGATACATTCGTATTCCATGCCAGTTGTTATTTCTTTGGCCAAGTGCTCCGGTGGCTTGGGAGGGCCTGGTATGCTGTAAGTTGCGGATTCTGTCTGATCAGTGTAATGATCAGCCATGTTTAGGGTCAGCGTTTATGGCTGGTTTTGCAGTATAGAATTGTGTATTTATTTGAAGTTAAATCAGCTCCTACTTAATTTTATTGACATTCCATAAAATTCATCATTTTAAAGTGTGCAATTTAGTGTTTTTAACGTACAAGGCTGTGCAACCAGTACTACTGTCTCTAATTCCAGAACATTTTCATCACTCTGACAAAAGGCCCTGTTAACTGGTAGCTCCCAGTTTCACCCCAGCCATCCCCTTGGCCCTAAGCACCTGTTTACTGGCCTACTTTCTGTGTGGATTTGCCTGTTCTGGACTTACGTAAATGAAATGACACAGCGTGACCTTTTGGGTCTGGCTTCTTTCACTCAGCCTGATGTTTCACAGCTCATCACTTTTTATGAGTGAGTAATAGTCCATTGTATGCATATACCACCTTTACTCACTTGTTCATCGTTTGATGGACGTTTGGACCGTTCCTGCTTTTGACCGTTAGGACCAACGCAGCTGTGAGCATTTGTGTACCAAGTTTTTGTGTGAATGCAGGTCTTCAGTCTCCTTGGCTAGGAATGGGATCGATGCATCCTGTGGCAACTCTGCGCATCTGGCTGCCAGACTGTTTCCCAAAGCAGCCGCACCGTATTTTTGTTTGTTCGTTTCTGTTTTGTTTTTTGCGTCTTGGTTGGTGGTTTGTTTGAGACAGGGTCTTGCTGTGTGGTTCAGGCTGGCCTTGCACTCATGGCGGTCCTCCTGCCTCAGCCTCCTGAGTGCTAGGTTACAGGTGTACACCGTTTTCTCCAGCAGCGTGTGGGAGCTGCGGCTTCCCTGCACGCTCACCAGCCCTCGTCTTTCTGGTTCTAGCCACCCTAGTGGGTGTGAAGGGGCTTTATTCACTTTTCGATGTTTCGTTTTTCCCATTACACTAAAGAGGCAAATGGTGATGGATGCTAATACAGATGAGCTTTGCTTTCAGTGTTGCCATCTGCACTTAAAGGGTCCTGTGTGCCCCCCCACCCCGCACCAGTGGTGCTGAATTTTCCCTTGACAAATGGTGTCCTTACTTAAGCCTTTTCTCTGCCAGATTTGGGTATAGCTTCTCAATGTCCCCGTCACCGATTGCTTTTAGTCGGGCAACTTAAATTTTTAAGAGAATTACTGGTTCGTTTATATCATACGTGGTTTCATCTAAGTGATATTTACAAACTCTTTAGCAACATGTTTTATAAAGTGAAGGTATTTCTGTAACATGATTTTCATCTGGATGATAATAGAGTATAAGAGTTACCAGTGATGTTGGGCCGTAGCTTTCTTACTGAGTTAAGGGAAACTTAGTGCTAGCCTTGTGAGCAGCACGCGCCTGTGGCCTCAGATGAATGCTTTGCAGTACTGGCACGGGAGGGGTCCCGTGTTTTGGGGGCAGGTAACAGCAGCGGAACCTTTCTTCAGAGGCAGTGCTCGGGCCAGGTCTTGAGTGTTCGGGGTGACCCAACCCTTCCTCTTCTCTTTTGCTTCCGGGTGATGAAGTGAGTGGTTTTGCTTCACAGCTCCAGAGCAGTGGGGCCAGCGAACACTGACCAAACCCTCCTGAAGCTGAGCCAGCGTCATGCTTCTCTAATAAGCTGGTCATCTCTGGTGTTCATCAGAGTGATGGAAAGCTAGTGATCTACGTGAGTGTTAAGAGATGCTGAAAACGGATCAGCACAAAGCCGCAGATTTTCCGTGTCAGAGTTGATCTTTTGAACGCTGTGGATTAGGTAAACGTTGCCAGGATGCATGTGTCGTCAGATAGTTGTAACTGGGCTGCTTGTGGACCATGATGTCTGTGTCCTGCTTTGTGGCTAGAACAGAGTGGAGTGGTGCCAGGTCACCCTGGTTCTTCCTGCAGCTGTGTACTCCGCTGTGGAAGGTGAAACCTTTCAACTACTTTGTGATACCTGGCAGCGAAGCCCTTTTGACATCTGTAACCCTTGCTCCTTGTTTTTCTCTTGTGTTGCAGCTTTATCAGTGTGCTGCACTGCAGGTGACAGCCAGCAGAAGGCCTCTTCTGACCGACGTGATTGCTGCTTATCAAAGGTTCTGCTCTCGACCTCCCAAAGGTAAACGCTTAGGTGTGGCCTATGCTCTGCCTTCTTGCCCAGCTTCAGGGTGACCCTTAGCTGCCCTCCTCCTGCACACGCTCCTGGTGTCCAGCTTATTCCTGGTTATGGAGATGGAAGTGAGTCACTGTCACCTAGAAGGCTTTTATAACCCTAACCCAGAAGGCTTTTCCCTTTAACACCTCCGGCTTGTGAACTGTGTTCTCTAGACTTTGAGGCGAGTGCACAGGAGTGTTATGGTTTTAGTTTATGCTTTTAAATAATGTATCAGCTGCTTAAAAACAAATGGACTCATATGCACAGAACCCAGTGAATTTTAGTTTGAGGATTTTTTTCCTTTTCTAACAGGATTTGAAAAATACTTTCCTAATGGGAAAAATGGGAAAAAAGCTAGTGAACCTAAAGAAGTTGCGGGAGAAAAAAAAGGTACCTTTTAAAAAGATTATGTTCGAATTTATTGTTTTCCGTAATAAATGATGGTGATAGTTTCCAATGACGAAAAAAAGAGGTATGAGTCAGTTTTGAAACTATAGGTCACAGGTACATATGAAATTCTGTAGACCCTTTGTTTTATTTTACCTTAATTTTATGTTCATATTTTCCTGTCATTTTTCAAATTGGAATAATGTAAGGTCACCTTGGAGATACTGACTGATCAAACTAAGATTATTTAATGGATATATCTGACACGTAATTTAAACCATTGAGAAAGGTCTTAGAAACCCAATACATGCAATTTATTTAACACTGTTTTTTAAATTGTTCCTGAGCTTAATTAGGTTCTGTCTGATGTTTGAGATTCAGAGAGCGTTTCTTAGGCCTAGGTGGCTGGGGTTGTGTGGACTCCATGCTTCTGTCCCAATTTCACAAGCGTGAAATCCATTTATCACAGTGCCTGGCATATGTTGGCATTTAGCTGGCTTTATTTCTTTTGGGGGAAATGTAAAGAAAAATATAAGTCAGCTTGTGGCTTTTTATTGGTGGTAGTCATGAAGATAGAACCTGGGGCCTCACAGACGCTAAGCAGGTGCTGTCCCCCAAGTTGCACCTCTGGTTTTAAATGAACGTGTTGTTTAGCAGGAGAGACAAGTGTGTGCTCAGAGTACAGCGGAGTTAAAACGAGCCTGGGGTGGAGGGGCCTGAAGTGCTGGTGAGGCTGACCCCGGCCCTCGGCCCGGGCAGGAGTGTTAGACACATTCAGTGGCTGCGGGGTTTCCCGGGCTGTGGTTAGTGGTCCGAGTCTTGGTTTGGGGCCAAGGAATGAGAGAATAGTTTCACTATATAAGCGTGCCTGTTGGGTCCTTTTGCATTGCTGTCACCTGGGCCCCTGGTGGTCTGGAATACCGGCAACGCTGGAGCGGCTTGCTGATTGTTTCTTAGGCCTGTGTCTTGCAGGGAGTGGTGCTGAGCTTGCATGCTTCACACCAATCTCCACATGTGCAGCTCGTAGCCACTGTGAGGAGTGCCTACATCCTGCTGCCTGTGGCCTGGCTCTGGTTAGGTGAAGATGGTAGATAGGATTGTGGGTTGCAAGGATGGAGAGGTGGAAAGGACGGTGTTAGTGTCTAGTTAGTCTGTTAGGGTGACTGTTACAAAGGATCGTAGTTCCTTCCACAGGCTGCAGATCCAAAGTCAAGGTCTCTGTGGGTTGTTTCTTTCTGGGAATTGTGAGAGAAGAGTCTTTCTAGCTTTGTAGCTGATCATTTTCTTTCTGTGTTTCTTCACATCACCACTGTGGTGTCTGTGTATGTGTGTGCATGCACGTGTGTGTTTCTGTCCAGATTTTAGTTTTTGTAATGGCGCCAGTTGGATTGGATTAGGGCTCACCTTAATGACCTCCTCTGAGTGATCTTGGGAAGACCTTATTTCTGTGAGAGCATACTCCGAGATACCGAGGGTCAGGACTTAGTGTATAAATTGGGCATGGGAGGACCAATCTAACCCATAACAGTGACTAGTGTCAGATTCTTACACACCAATTATGTGTAAATAAGGCTGTTTTTTGCTTTTTGTTGTTGGTTTGTGTGTGTGGCGGGGGGTGTCATGTGGTGCTGGGAATGAAACCCAGGGCCTTGCACATGCTTGGCAAGTGCTCTGCCCCTGAGCTGCACCCAGCCTAAGGTGAGCATTCTTTACTAGTTTGTTAACACTGTGGCTTTCCCAGCACACACCTGCTGTTCAGTGTCTTCTTTGCAGGAGTGGGGAACGGAGCACCTGCGACTTAATTTTGTGGGACCAGGCCTTTGCTTGCCTGGGTTTAACCCATCACTTAGCCACTGTCACTTACGCAGTCACAAGTTGCCTGACGAATTGCTTAAGCCCCAGTTTCTTCCTCTGTGCAATGGGCATAGTGGCAGCACCTTCCAGAATCGTGTGTGTTTCAGGGGCTGATGTAGGCAGAGCACTTGGCCTTTGCAGAGGCTCCCTTGCTGTGTTCGCAGCCATCTTTGGGGTGTTTTGTTCAGTAACTGACAGTTGACACAGTACACTTCGTGTTAGATCTTTATTACCCTATGTATGTGGAAACCTACGGACATCTGTGAAGCCTGAATTGCTTTCTGTATGCTCTTTGTTCATGGCAGAACCAAAACCAGCGGCTGCCCCGCGATCTTCTGGGGGAGCAGGTGGCAGTGGAGGAAAACGCCGGGCCAAGAAGGATGATTCCCACTGGTGGTCCAGGTTCCAGAAGGTTTGATTCCAAGATCTGTGTTGATTTTGAAGTTCTGATGGTGGCCCTGGGACAGGTGGGGAGGGATTGGTGTCTCATCACAAAGATCATGTGGTGGGATTCTGTTCTTCACAGAGACTCCCTCCCTCTTTGCCTAGGGTGACTTTCCGTGGGATGACAAGGACTTCAGGTTGTACTTTCTCTGGACTGCTCTGTTTTGGGGTGGAGTCATGCTTTACATCCTCTTCAAGCGCTCCGGGAGAGAAATCACGTGGAAGGACTTTGTCAATAACTATCTGTCCAAAGGCGTAGTAAGTATTCTGTGGGGTTGGTGGCTGCAGCAGTCAAAAGATGAAATCTTGTGGAGATTTGTCAGGGAGTTTTCACATGGGGTTTTTCTAATGCTGAAAAGCCCTGCGGTTGAGAGACCTACTTGTTTGACCCTGTGGAAGCACTGCCTGCACCCAACACTGATGGCCTCTCCTTTGCCACCCTGGGGAAGGTGGCTGCAGTTGGGTTCATCGCCTGATGTGGAGTTCGCAAATGGAAGTAAATTTTTGCTGAACCCTTCTGTTTGTGAACCAAATTGTTTGGAAACAGAAGCGTTCGTGAACCAAGGTATTACTGTATCTGTTTGAGACCCCGCTTTCTTTTGAGTGTATATGAAGAAGTGAAATTTCTGGATCGTATGGTAATTCTGTTTGTGATTTTTTTTTTTTTTTATTTTGAGAAGTTGCCTGTACTGTTTTCCACAGTGGCTGCAGAGTTTTACCAGCCCCTGGACAGTGCACTGGGATGCCCGTCTGTCCTCATTCTCACCAGTCCTTATTATGTGATTGTTTTTGATGGTGGCCACTGTAATGGCTGGGTGGCCGGCCCTGTCTTAGTTCTGGTCTCCACTCCTGGACAGTGACCAATGTGAGCATGTCCCTCTTCACCTGCTGATGGCTGTGTATGTGTCTTCCTTCCATGAGCTGCTGGCTGCTTGTGTGTCTGTTTTGTGTGTCCGCTCAAGTCTTTTGCCTATGGTGAATCAGGCTGTTTTGTTGTTGAGTTTTGTGAGTTCTCAATAAATTCTGGATACTACCACTCCCTTGTCAGATAGAAATTTGCACTTACTCCTTTCTGGTTGGATGCTGTTTGTTTCTTTCTCTTGCCTGATTGCTCAAGCGAAACCTTGTGGTTCTGGGTATGTAGAATGATGAAAGTAGGCTGTCCTCCTGCCTAGTTCCTTATCTTGGAGGAAAAGCTGACAGTCTCTCACCTTTGAATGTGTGCTCGCTGTGTTTTTCTTGTATGGCTTTTATTATGCTGAGGTGGTTTCTTTCTATTTCTAGTTTGTTGAATTTTTTTTTTTTATTATGAGAAGGTATTGAATTTGCCAAATGCTGTTTCTCACGTGGTTTTGTTCCTCTTTGTTCTAATAATGTGGTAGATGACATTGGTAGGTTTTTGTGTGTTGAACCATCCTAACATTCCAGAATAAATCCCACAGAGTCCTTCAATGTGTGTGGCGTGGTTTGCTACGTTCTTGAGGATTGTTGCACATGTGTTCCTGAACACTGTTGGGTTGTCGTTTGCTGTTGTAGTGTCCTTGTCTGGCCTCAGTGTCAGGGAAGTGGTAGCTTCAGAGAATGAGCCAGGAAGTGCTCCCTCTTCTTCAGGTTTTGGGAAAATTTGAGGATTATTATTAGTTCTTCTTTAAATGTGCTTTAGAAGTCACCAATGAAGATAGCTGGCCCTGGGCTTTTGTTTATCAGATTTTAAAAAATTATTGAAAGTTATAGGTCTACTCAGATTTTTCTATTTCTTCATGGTTTAGTCTCAGCAGGTCTTATGTTTCTAAAGTGAGTCTTGTAAACAGCACATAGTCGGACCATATTTTATCACTTTTAAAGTAATTACTGTTAGAGAAGGACTCTGTCATTTGTATTTGTTTCCTACCAGTAAATGTCTGATGGTTCCTTTTGTCCATTTCCTGGCATTACTGTCTTTTGTGTCTAATTGATTTTATTGTAGTGAAATGTTTAAGTTCCTTTCTTGTATTTTATATCTGTTTTCTTTATGCTTACCATGGGATTGCATTTAATATCCTAAAGTTAGTGACACTAATGAATTTATACTGGCTTCACATCTGTGACATAGAAAAACTCTGTTCCTGCACCCCACCATTTGTTTGTTGGTGTCACAACATTATGTATACATACATTGTATGCCCCAAGACATAACATGGCAGTTCTTTCAAATGTGTATTAGTCTCTTACGTCATGTGGAAACAAAATATGGAGATACAAACCAAAGTTACGGTACTGTTAGCTTTCATAGTGGGCCTGTATTTACCACCGTTCAGACCCTTGTTTCCTTGTGTGGCTGTGGCATCCCTTTATGTCACTGTGTGGGCATTTCTTGGGCATTTCCTACAGGATAGGTCTGGTGGTAATGAAACACCTCGGCTTTGCTTCACCTGGAAGGGTCTGGATTGTTCCTCATTTCTGAAGGACAATTTGCCAGGTGTATAATTCTTGGCTGGCAGATTTTCCTTTACCCCTTTGGGTACTGGCCCATTGTCTTCTGCTTCCAGTTTCTGATGAGAAATCGATCATGGTCAGTTGATCAGGAGCTCTTGTGTATGGTGAGTTACTTTGAAGATTCTGCTTGTCTTCTCAGTTTGGGTCTGAGTTCTTTTTACTGAGTTCATTGAGTACAGATGCTCACTTTTCTGCAGTCATTTTTCCTTGTGCTCCTCAAGCTTGATTTCAGTTCTGTTGTTCACTGGTTTGTTCTCTTGCAGGTTCAAATCTGCCTTTGGACCCCTCTGATGAATTTTTCATTTCAGTCATTGTACTTTTCAGCTCCAGAATTTCTTTTGTTTCTTTCAGGTTTTGTTTGTATTGATATTTCTTTTTTGTTCATTTTGTTCACACATCATTTTCTTGACTAGTTCTGTATTTTCCTTTTAGTTCTTTGAGATTTTATTTTTTTCCCCCAAATTGTGGGGATAGAAGTCAGGGCCTTTGCACTGAGCTACATTCCCAGTCCTTTACTTTTTTTTTTTTAATTTTTGAGACAGATTCTTGCTAAATTGCAAAGTCACTGAGGTTAGGCTTGAACTCATGATCCTTTTGCCTCAGCATCCCAGAGTGCTGTGATTACAGGCATGTACCACCTTGCCTGGCTCTTTGAGCATTTTAATTTTTTGTCTAGTATATCTGCCATCAGTTCTCCCTTGAGAAGAGTTTCTGTCTGTTTTCCTTTGAATGGGCCATACTTCCCTGTCTCTTTGTGTGCCTTGTGCTTTTTAATTTTGTTGTTTTTGCTATTGTTGAAAACTGGACCTGTGAATCTAATAGCATAACTCTGGAAATTACCTTCTCTCCTCTCTGGGCTTGCTGTTTATTGTTCCTCTCCCTTCTCCTTTTTTCTCCTCATCTTCCTTTGTCCTCTTCCCTCTTTCCTAAAGTTAGCAGCTCACGGGCTAGGCCTCCCCCGCGTGGCCAGGGTGGGGGCAGATTTGGATGCTCCCTCTCCTCCATCTTCCCAGCATTCTCTCACTACCTCAGATTTCTGCCGCGAGTGTCCGTCTCGTGAAAATGAGGTCATCATATGTGTAGTTCTCGGGAGCCGTGGGCCCTGCCCTCTCCCCTGCTGCCCATGCTGTGCCGCAGCCCTGTGGCTCTCCTTCCAGGGGTACTTGAGGATTCTGTCGCTCCCCTTCTCCTGGCTTGCTGGCTCTTTGGTGACAGTTTTTGGGGGAGTGCTGGGAGCCATTCCTGGCCAGACTGGCCACCTGAGGGACAGTCATCCACTCTGGCGTCTCTGGAGTCTCCTGGGCATCCCCTTTCGGTTTGTCACTTGTACCTTGAGATGGTAGAAGATGAGTCTGCCCCAAGGAGCTGTGCTCCTGAGTCAGCTGAGGCCTGGGAATGAGGAGTCGGAGATACTGCTGAGAGTCCAGTGTGTTTAAGAGAGTAAAGAAAAGAGGTGTGAACAATTTCATACTCAGCAGTGGTGGGAATGAAAAGGTCTCATGATAGCAAGTGTTGTGGGTGTAGAGTGGCAGTGAGAGGGGCAGAGAGCCACAGTGGGAGTAGGTGGCAGTGCCGGCAGAGTCTCAGGGTCTGTCTGCAGTGAGGCCCCCGAGGAGGTCTACACAGGCATGTCTACAGCAGCATTGTTGGGGTAGGGAGGACTTGGAAACAACCTGTCTGTTGTGGAGAACAGATATGTAATCTGGGGTGTGCTTACCAAAGGGACACCCCCGCCCCCAGAACGGAAAGGGGAGCATGGGTGAACCTCCCAGATGTACCCTTGGCAGGAAAAGAAAGGTGTAGAAGAATAGATACAAACAGACATGGAGAGCAGGTTGTGCTGAGTGTAAGTATCACTTGGGGTCACAGGTGTGATGCAAGCTAAGGGTGTGCCGGGCAGTCAGCCTCAGGCAGGGTCGCCTCTGGAAGCTAGAATGTGGTGGCTTCCATGGTATGGAGGTGGGAATGCAGGGTGTCCTTTTTTGGTTATTTTTTGTAATCTGAAGTGTCACATGCAAAGTGCCTACAGGGATATCTCAAGTATTTTCTGTAAACGTGTCTTATTACTAAGTTCTTTAAATTTCTAGGTAGACAGACTGGAAGTCGTCAACAAACGTTTTGTTCGAGTGACTTTCATACCAGGAAAGACTCCAGTTGATGGGGTAAGTCATGTCATCAGTTAATGTGATTAGTTGTAAATTAATGTCCCTCACGTGGCGGTAGATGTGTACCCTGGAGTCGGCGGCGGGATGGGGCTGCGACCAGTGCAACACAAAGTGTGTGGGAATAGGAGCACTATGTGTGTTGGTGATACGGGATGAGGTCAGCATTGTGTTTGTTTACAACTGAGAAGCACTTTGGTTAGGGAAGAGGTGTGGTGTCAACGCCAGCAGCACCCCCAGAGAGCTTTACGTCTGGGGAAACAGCTAAGACTGTGTGTAAAGGTGTCCATGAGAGAGTGTCCTCCAGCGTGGTAGAGATTTCAAGCTGTCCACATCCTGCCCTGGTCACCTGGCTCTCGCTGGATGTGGTCATCCTCTGGTCTCAGTGTGTGTGCTAGGTTTTGGTGACAGCCAGCCAGCACTGCCATCCCTGGAGGGCAGTCCTGGCATTGGAGGGGCCTGTCCAGCCGTCCACGAGCTGGAACTCGTGCCATTGTGCTGTAGATTGCTCTTGCTCCATTGCGTCACAGTTAGGGTTGGTGGTGGTTTTTTGAGATGAGACAGGTGTTCTGGGTTCTGGGGTGAGCGTCGAAGTGTGCTGCTGGGCATCTCTGGAGGCCAAGGTTGTGGATGCCTGTGTTCTGTATATGTTTTCCTGAGTTTCCTACAAGAGCATTTGTTGTCTGTTCATTAGATTTTTATTTGAGCTTTCAGCAACAGATAGAACCTTGTCTGTGTTGTGGTGTGGAGTGGCAGTCTTGGGTACCAGGCCGTGCACACACAGGTCCTCCGTAAGATGTCCCTTCTTTGAGCCCTGGTGGGAGTGATACTGTTTGTTTTGGGCTGGGTATGTAGAGAAGGTGCTTCCCTGACTTCAGTGCACACAAGAACCTCTCTGCCCCAGGCTCTTACCTTGATGCCTCCTGGGAGCCTGCATTTCCTGTCTGCGTCCTGGCCGCGGGTCTCTGCCGAGAGCCAGGCATGGAGTCTGCTGCCCGGTGGGTGGCGGGTGGAGTTAGCTACTGCTCTGCTCGTCGCGGGGTTCGTCTGTGTTGCACATCTGTGGCGTGGAACCACAAGGATCAGAGAAGAGCTTAGCAAGAACTACTGCTGGGTACAAGTTGCTGTCCGTCTTTGCTGGCCTGACGGGCGAGTAGAGGTAACAGTGATGTTCCCACCAGAAGACACCGGTAAAGGATATGGGTGTCATGTCGCTCTTTCTGAATTACATCTTGGACTTAGCGTTTTGATTAGAAAACAGTATTTTTAAAAGGTGATTGCAGGTTAAAGGTAAGACAATCTTTTTGTGCTGTAAAACAGGGCTGATGCTTGTGAAGTGCTCGGACTAAGCGTAAACAGGACCTGTTGAGCATGGTTGTGTGCAGACAGTGTGAGTGCAGTGCTCAGGGGCTGGTGCTGGGCAGCTTAATCGCTCCTGGAGTCTCACCTGCAGGGCCTGGGCTTGTATGCAGCCAGTAGATGCTAACACGTGGCCCTGTGTTTGTGGGTCCCACGTCCTCTGGGTCCGTAGAGTCAATCAGCCGTGGGTTGAAAATACTGAGAAAAAAAGCTGCTTCTGCCTTGAATGTGTGTGTGGCCTTTTTCCTGGCTTTCCCTGAGCAGTCCAGGTTACAACTGTGTGCAGAGCACTGACACAGGATTGGGTGTGCCAGGCAATCCAGGGATATGCGAAGTGCACGGGAGGAAGTGTGCGTGTTCCGTAGCAATACCGCGCCGCTTTTTGGAAGGGACTGAGCATCCATGAGTTCTGATGCCCCTGGTGGTTTGGAGCTGTGCCTGGCGGATACCAAGGCATGATGCTTCTGTGCTGGCTGGTGAGGTCGCCGTCGCCCAAGCCTCTCGGTGTCCCTCGGTGAGGCTGTCAGGGAGTCCTCGCTCCAGGGCTAGAAGCGCAGCACTGACCAGCAGCACAGTGCCTTTCTGGGGCTCAGAGCGCCCCTCACGGCAGCCCTCAGGTGAGCGTGTGACTGTTGGAAAGGCCCCAAAGGCTGGGAGCAGTGCCATGTGCGCTGGCTGCGCTGGTGTCCGGCTGGGGCAGGTGCTGGAGATGGCAAGGAGGAGAATGCACATGGACCTGTATGGGGCTTGTGTTGAGTAGGTGTCTCCATGTCATTAAAGCCAGGCTTTTCTTATTGTAATAAAAAAAAAATTAACAGTTGAGTCCTTTAGTGAATTGAACTTTTTGTTTCTACTTCATTCTTAGGGTATTTGTTTTTCTGTCTTTATAGCAATATGTCTGGTTTAATATTGGCAGTGTAGACACCTTTGAGCGGAATCTGGAAACTTTACAACAAGAGCTGGGCATAGAAGGGGAAGACCGGGTGCCTGTTGTCTACATTACTGAAAGCGATGGGTAAGACGTGTCTTCAGAACTGTTGGTGGACTGCTCTCTGTCCTGTGTGTGAGTCAGCAGGTCACACGTTAGATTCACAACAAGTCTTTTTCAGTTTGGGCTTACTTTTAAAAAATCATTAATAACTTACTCTGTGCGCATGACTGATTGTCTGCATATTTACATTTATCTTGATTTTTTTTTTTTTTTCCTAGAGTGTTCAGGATTGAACCAAGGGCTTTCATACTGAGCCATATCCCCAGCAAGACTGGGTCTTGCTAAGTTGCCCAGGCTGGACTTAAATTTGAGATCCTCCTGCCTCAGCCTCCCAGAGTGCACCACCATGCCCAGCTCATTTATCTTGATGGAGCAGTGTTTGGGGGCTTACATGTGGAGCACTTTCCTTCTAGGGTTTGGCATGAAGAATCCCTTTGCAGGAGGGTGTCGTTCCCGTCTGTGAGCTGCTGTCTGTGTTTCTGGTTCCTGGAGCTCTTTTCTCTCTGGAGCTCACTGTTCTCTTGGCCACTGTTTGTAATCGCCCCCTAGAAGTCTGGCTGGATGCTGCCTTTGTCAGGAGGCTTCTTAGAGGGGCGTGGTCAGGGGTGGGTGCTGCTCAGTGTGCCTGAAGCCCTGAGGTCCAGCCCCAGCACCACGCCGACTGCCCGGGCCTGCTCATCCGTGCATACCCGGAGGGCCCCGGCAGTTCCCTTGCTACAGCAGATGCTGAAGGACACCTCGCTGTGAGTATACAGTTCTGGAGTGGATGCTGAAGTCAGTAAGCAGAACAGTGTCGCTGGGGGCGCCTGTGCCCTCGGCTGATGCGCTGCTCGAGTGTCCACCTGCAGCACGGCCCGCACAGCCGCAGCCGTGTTCTCAGGCGGGACCTGCCCAGCCCTGAGGCTGCCAGCCAGTCCCTTGATTCCAGGCCAGGCAGCCCTCGTCAGATGAGCCTTGGACTCCAGCTGTCTTCACAGTTGTGACGTTGCATAGACTTTACCAGCTGAGCGTCCCTAGTCCACAATTCCAAAATTTTAAATGCTCCATAATCTAAAACTTTTTTTTTGTTTTTGGTGCTGGGGATTGAAGTCGGGGCCTTGCACTTGCTAGGCAAGCACTCTTATCGCTAAGCTAAATCCCCAGCCCCAGAATCTAAAACTGGATCTGCATGTTGGCATCAGAAAAGTTTCAGTTTTTTTTTTTTTTGCTGTTGTGTGCAAGGATTTTATTTCTAAGTTTTTGTATAATATAATGAAGGACGTTAAAATTATATTATCTCCTCCAAAGTATTTTCTGTTTCTTCAGTTTGCATCAAAACACCAAGAGTAGAGGTGTTTGAAAAGCTTTAATACAAAATAGTTCACAAATAAAAGTCTGTATATACAAGGCGTCTTGTCAGAGGGAATGAGTTGTTTTCAACCCAGCAGAACAGTCCAAGTTCAGGCTCGGCTGCAGGATCACAGCCCAAGTGTCACAAGCCAGACAGATCGTGAGAAGACTGGGCTTTTCTTCTGTTCCATCAGTGACTGAAAATTCAGGGGTATGAGGATAGTGTGTGCTGTGGTCTTTTAAGCTGATCTCTAAACAGGCCCGAAGCTTCTGTTCTGTCAGTGCTGGAGAATGAGATGGGATGTACAGGCCACACTGACACGCCACCAGACCTCCTGCTATTCTCAAGTTGTACTTTGTACACACAGGACAGATGAGGAAGTTTGCTTCCCACTCAGGCAGCGTGATGCTGAAACGCTTTTCATCAAACTGTAAGCTCTTCTCATACTCGCCAATTATGGACTGTTCTTCAGCAGCAAGCTCTTGTTGGATTTCCGCCAGCACAGCCAAGTCAGCCAGTAAACCCAGCTGAGCCAAGTCCTCTGGACAGTTCTGCATTGACCGGAAAGGAAGAATTCCACTCCTCCTCCATCACCTCTTGTACTAGAAGGGTATTCGCAGCTCTCCCCGGCATACTGCCTCCAGCCTGGCGGTACTTGTTCAGGAGCCTGTCCTGGCTGTTTCTCACTCTTGCCAGACACCCCGGTGGAAAGCCTCTCCAGTGTGGGGAGCCCAGCTGTTTGTACAGTGAGTGGCGATGAGACCCAGCCAGCTCGGCCATCTCTCTTCTCAAGTTTCAGATTCCAAGTTTTCAGGTTCAGGATGCTCATAACCTGTGAAAAGTTTTTATCATCAGTGCAGGTTTTTTACCTTTCCGCCTTCAGAAATAAACTGAGGTGAATTTTCCGTGATTCTTGTTGCTTGCTTTAGTAGAATTTAAATTTTTTTTTTTTTTTTTTGGTGCTGGGGATCGAACTCGGGCCCTTGTGCTTGCAAGGCAAGCACTTTAACCACTGAGCTAAATCCCCGGCCCCTAGAATTTAAAATTTTATAACAGATAAAAGGTTAGCAAATCCTGGCTTTTGTTGTGGTTTTAACCATGTAGCAGGTTTTGACCGAAATTTCTTAGTATTAGTTTAACTAAACTGCAGTATGTTAACCAATGTAAATACACATCTGTCACCATACTTATGTTGAAATAAACATCGTGGAGAAACAGAAGGCACTCTGTGTTCCCTGCTGTGAGCGCCTGAGCAGCTCCCTCCCAGGCAGTCGCAGGCGAGACGCCAGGCATTGCGGCCTTACCTCTGAGGCCGGTGGGACTGGAGGGCATTTGTTTAGGACAAGTTTATTCCAGCTCAGTAAGACCTGGGATTTTCACCAGACTGACCTCAGAATTGTGTTGACATTTTTAAGTAGTTCAAAAGAAATGTCTTTGAAACTCAGATATAATGATAATAATAACAACATTTAAGCCGGGGGAGGTGGCACGTATCTGTAATCCCAACACACGGAAGGCTGAGGCGGGAGGATTGTTGTGAATTCAAGGCCAGTCTGAACTACATGGTGAGGCCTTATCTGAAAAAAACAACAAAAATATTTAGTGCTGTGCATAAATGGTAGTTATTGGGATTGGAATAAAACATCCGCTGATAGCATACATGTTGAGAACAGGTTTCTCTTTGGTGTTATCCTTCATGATTCTGCTTCAGTGATATTAGCACTATGATTCTCCTTGTGCTTCAGATTAAATGAATATTGAGGCTCTTAAAAAACTGTAAAAGGTTGCAGCTGTAAGTGAAGCAGCTGTAGAAAGTCCACGTGTTGCAAAGCAGTTGGAAAGGTGAATGCGTGTGTGTCCCTGCAGCTCTTTTTTGCTGAGCATGCTGCCCACAGTCCTCATCATCGCTTTTCTGCTCTACACCATTCGGAGAGGCCCCGCCGGCATCGGCCGCGGTGGCCGGGGCGTGGGCGGGCTCTTCAGCGTCGGGGAGACCACAGCCAAGGTCTTGAAGGACGAGATAGACGTCAAGTTCAAGGACGTGGCCGGCTGCGAGGAGGCCAAGCTGGAGATCATGGAGTTTGTGAACTTCTTGAAAAACCCAAAGCAGTATCAAGACCTAGGAGCCAAAATCCCAAAGGTAAAAGGGACTTCTGGAGATTCACCCAAAATCTCTCGAAGTGTGTCTTGGTCTCTGAAGTTGTCATTGTCATTTTATGAGGTTTGATTGCTTACTGTCGGTAGCTGTTTCTCTCTGCTTCTTAATTTAGCCTCTGTCTGACTTCAGTCTTTTCAGCTTGTTTGTTCTGTGTTGCTGGGACTATGTATTCCTGAAGTTCTTGTTTTTCTCCTCCCTGGAGCCTTCCTTGAGTCCCTTCTCTTCTGCCTCTGTAAGAGTTAGACACCCTGCACCAGCAGGCTCGCACCTGAGGTGTAGCATGCTCTACCGACACCCAGGTTCCCTCCTCCCAGGGTCTCGGCACAGGGTGCTTGGAGAGGAGACGGACTGCACTTATGTCCACCGTCCCTCCTTCCAGCTTGCCAGGCCTCTGTCCTACCCGACTTCACCTTTGTTGAATAGATGAGCTGCCGAGTAAATGAGAGAAAGCATCTGGCTGATTGTAAGCCGTTATGCAGTCTGCTCTAGGGGCGTCCTTTGTGACAGGAGTTGTTTCCTCACTCTCCACACCCTGTTGTGTTGTAGGATTTGCTGCTGCGCCCTGGTCCCGCTCTCCGTGCCTGGGCTTCTCTGCAGCTCCGTCTCACAGTTCTCTATCAGTTGTGCAAAGCTGTTTTTCTTTTAGACAGATTTTCTTTGGCGGTACTAGATTTTTACTTCCTTATAAAACTTTTAAAGACGAAAATAAGCAAAATTTAAAAAACGTCTTGAAGTTTTATTACAAAGTCTGGAACAAATATCTTTTGATGGTCTTCTCCACCTCCCTGCAGGCAGTGTTTGAAAAAAGGGAGGGCACAGTTCACAGCTAGTCACTCCGTGGGACGATGTAAGTGGGTTCGTAGAGCAGGGCCCGAGAGGGCCCTGGTGCAGGAAGGTGGAAGTCAGTGTTCAGTTTGTTCACTGTCTGTGTTCAAAAACTACTTTTATTTGAAAGAGTAAGAATTTTGTAAATCTGAGTGTGTGTTTAAGTAAATATTGGTTTATAGTAGGTTTCTAGCTGAAGTCATTCATTTTGTACTATACTGAAAATCTTACAAAAAGAGAAATGTTTAAGATTTCCTATTTCTCCCAAGTTTTTGGAAACAAAGCTGTCTGCACTAATCCTTTTCCCATCCTTAACACAAAAATGTTCTACCATAGTTGAGATGTTGAAGAACCGTTTCACAGCTGTCGTCAGTGAGCTTCAGCCAGGACTGTGCCTTGCCGTTTCCGTCTCTGCAGTTCCGACTGACGGCTGCCTCCCTCTCTGCAGGGTGCCATTCTCACAGGTCCTCCTGGCACTGGGAAGACCCTGCTGGCCAAGGCCACGGCTGGAGAAGCCGGCGTCCCCTTCATCACTGTCAGCGGGTCTGAGTTCCTCGAGATGTTCGTCGGTGTGGGCCCAGCTCGCGTAAGTCCTCTTCTGCTCAGACGGTGGCTCCTCGTCCCCATGCTCCCCAGATGGGGCCTGGCAGGGCGTCCCTGTCCCTGGAGTCCCCAAGGCCCGCTTGTCCGTCATCGTCTTGAGTGTTCCCAGGCTGAGCTCCAGCCCGGCCTGCTTCGTGTCAGTTACGTGAGATAATTCTAGCTTTTGTATTTCAGGAAGTGGCTTTAATTTGTGAGTTAATTTTTTTACAGCAGCTTTATTGAAATATAATCGGCGTACTGTAAAATCTGCTGCCTTAACTCTGCGTACAGATAAATAGCTTTCAGGTGTGTTCGCAGCCTGTGCGACCATCACTGCAACAATTGCACGTTTCCATCATGCCAAGGAGAAGCCCTGGCAGTCCCTCTGATGATCAGCTTCGTCCCTCCTCCTCCTTCCCGGCCCTGAGCACATGCTAATCTACTTTCCATCTGTAGATTTTCCTCTTGCACACATTTTTGAGATGGGGTTTTCACTGTACTACCCAGGCAGGTCTTGGACTCCTGGGCCCAAGCCATCCTCCTACCTCAGCCTCCTGACTGAGCGCACAGGCATGCACCATCACGCCGAGCAGTATGTCCTCTTCTGTGCGTGGCTTTTCTCACTTAGCACGGTGTTTTCAGGGTCAGCAGTAACTCCGTGTTGTACTTTCTGAGGAGCCGCCAGCATTTTCCTTAGCACCACGCCCTGTCCAGGCTGCTGGCCGTCCTGTGTGGACTGTGCCCTGTCCTGCCCCACAGCACGTGTGAGGTTCTGGCCTCACCTCCTCACGACACCTGCTGTGGCCTGGTTTGGGGTCACAGCTGCCCCAGCTCACTGTGCCGTGAGTCTCATTTCCTTTCTCTGCTGTGTGTCAGCCACGTGAGTATTTTGTGTGAAGAGATGGTCCGTTTAGGCCTTTGTGCAGCTTTCAGCTGTGTTGTTTTGTCCCTTCGTTACTGAGTGGTCAGCGTTCTTTGTAGATTGTGGATGCTGACTCCTAATCGCACACGACTTAAGAATACTTTGTCCTCTTCTGTGGGCTTTCTTTTCATTTTCTTGATAGTGAAGCACAAAAGACTTTAATTTTGATGAAGTGTTTCTTATTTTCTCCTCTCGTTGCGTGTGCCTTTGGAGTAGAGCGTAAGAATCCGTTGCCCAATCCAAGACTGCGACCGTTGACGTCTGTGTTTTCTGGCGAGGGTGTTACAGTCGGGCTCTCGCCGTCAGGCTGGTGGTGCCTTCTGAGTTACCTGTATGCGGTGTGAGGCGAGCTGCTCACTCACTCGTGCACGTGGATGTCCGGTTTCCCAGCACCGTTTGTTGCAGAGACTTTTGCTCACTGAGTGGTCTTGGCTTATCTCTGGACTCTTCAGTTCTCTCCTGTAGCTTTCCGTGACTGTCCTTAGGCCAATGCCATAGTCCTGCTTACTACTCTTGACAAATTTTGAAATCAGGAGGCATGAAAGTGCTTTATTTTTAAAGATAATTTTCACTTCTGTGTATTTCATCAGCGTCTACAATGTCGACTTAATACCTGCTGTGGAAATGTGGAGTGCTGTTGTGGTACTTTGGCAACCTCAGGCTTCTGCGTATAATCAGTAGGACGGTGTCGTGTCACCAGCTGTGGCAGTGTGGTCACCCTGGCTGTCCCCTCAGTGGGATCTTTTTTTTTTTTTTTTTTTTGGTGATGCCGGGGATCGAACTCAGGCCCTTGTGCTTGCAAGGCAAGCACTCTAATCACTGAGCTAAATCCCTAGCCCCCCTCAGTGGGATCTTAACACGAGTAGGGCCGCTGCGTCACTGGGGCCTTGCAAAGAAGTAGGAGCACCGCAGGGTCGGATGTTTATGAGCCGGGCCGCGAGGCGCACGAGTAAGCTGCAGTCAGAGGCTGCAGGAGACCTGCACAAGGCAGGGCGAGAGTGCCGTGGGCCCAGAGGGGAGGCTGAGGAGTGGGTGAGGAGTTGGTGGAGTGAGAGGCTTACGGCACGTGGATGGCTAGGAGTGGCAGCTGGAAGCTGGGCGTCAGAGGGAGCCTTAGTCTTGTGGGCTTTGTCAGGAGCAAAGGGGTAGGAGACAGGGACAGGGACCAAGAGACCAGAAGAGAGTGCCCAGCAGGAGTCAGCAGGGGAGACCTGGGCAGGGAGGGGTGGGGTACCTGCAGCTGGAGAGGAGGCAGACCCTAGCTCCAGCTGACCCAAGGGGCAGACCCGGGCCCCTGCCACATGAGAGCTTCCAGGAACCCAGGTCCACTTGAGGCAAGCAGTGCAAGTCGGGGGAGGATGTAGCCAGCAGCAGGGTGGAAATCCAGAAGCCCAGGCAGGACAGAAGGCGCAGGGAGCTTGTCTGTGTCTCCCAGAGGGCAGGTGGCCAGTGGGGAGGCAGGGGCTTCTGCTGCCCACTCGGCCCTGGTCCACTCTGCAGCAGTTGGAGGTGGGTTGGAGAGTCCTGGCCCTCAGGTCATGGGGTGCTGCGCAGGCCTGCAGGGAAGCCCTGCTGGTCAGCTGGGTGGTCACTGCCCTGGATGCGAGATGGGAGCCCCACAGCAGCCTGAACTTTGCAATTGGATTTGAGGGTCACAGCATCGCCGTGTTGTGTGTTGTTGTTTTACAGCACTGGGGTTGGAACCCGAGGATGCTCTACACTCAGCTATGTCTCCAGCCCCCCTTTTTTTAAAATTTTGAGATAATCTCACTAAGTTGCCCATGCTAGGCTTGAATTTGAGATCCTGCTTCAGCTTCCCAGTGTGCTGGGATTATGGGTATGGCTGACATGCCTGGCTGTGGTGTCTTTTAATGGGGAAAAATGTATTTACTTGTTGATGTTACAAAAATAGCAGATATTGTTAGCATTTATTATACATACAACAATGTGTGGGGCATGGAAATAATCCTTGTTAACCTTAAATCAGTTACCTACCTACCACTTGTTTGCTGTTTATAGCTTTTCAGAAATGATGAATGTACAGTATGAAACACAAAAAGATTGTGGACAGGAGACTTAAGTTTTCTTTTTATTAGATAAGTAACAAGCAGGTGCAGTGGTGAACACCTGTAATTCCAGCCACTCAGGAGGCTGAGGCAGGAGGGTTGGAAGTTAGAGGCTAGCCTGGGCAACTTAGTGAGACCCCCAGCTCAAAATAAAAAGTGAAAAAGGCTGCGGTGTAGCTCAGGGGTAGAGCGCTTGCCTAGCAGGCGTGAGGCTTGGTTCAGCCCTGGGTACTGCACATTAGAAAATGGTAGGTACCGTTCACAGTCGGTAACTGGTGCTTCTCCCTGCCAGGTCCGAGACCTATTTGCCCTTGCTCGGAAGAATGCCCCTTGCATCCTCTTCATCGATGAGATCGACGCAGTGGGGAGGAAAAGGGGCCGCGGCAATTTTGGGGGGCAGAGCGAGCAGGAGAACACGCTCAACCAGCTGCTGGTGGAGATGGACGGTGAGCTGCTCTCCTGTGGGACTCCGTACTGCCTTGTAGGCTGCGAGGCTCTGACCTGAGTCCTCGTGCAGCGGGGACTTGAGGGGTGGAGCGTCTCACGGCCTTACTGAAATGCTCTGTGCACAGAAAGAGGGCTTCCTGCCTGGCAGCTGCTGTGTTGTAACACCCGGGTTGAGAAGGGATTGAGCAGGAGACTTGGTGACGCGATTCATGCAAAAATGACAGTCTTGCTGCAAATTATCAGGAGACCCAGCCACGGCTGAGGTGTGACTGGCTGAACTTGAAATACTGGCACTCAGTGCCTTGCCACGGGGTACTGGTGCATTGAGGACCTCACCTGTGGGTGTCAGAGCTTCCCATGAGGTGCAGTGCAGGCACCTTCGGGTCCCCCACAGACACCACCGCTCTGACCTGATTGTTCCCCGTTGTACGTGTGTGTTGGAATAATGTCACAGCTTTGTGTCCGTGGAGAGACTTAAAAAAATAACCATATATATTTAGAACCTTTTTAGTCCAGTGCGTGCTTCTTGTCATTAAGGACAAGAGGAGTACTAAAGTCACTGTGCCTTGGAAGGTGGGTGATGCCTGGGGAGCCTCGTGTAGTCTTGGCAGCAAGCACTTCTGTCCTCTGCTGTGTCTCTGCATGGTAGCATTTGCTTCTCCTGTCCCCAGGTTTTAATACCACGACGAATGTGGTCATCTTGGCGGGCACCAACCGGCCGGACATCCTGGACCCAGCGCTGCTGCGGCCGGGCCGCTTCGACCGGCAGATCTTCATTGGTGAGGGGCTCACCACTGCGGGCTGGCTCTCAGGCTGAGTGTGGCAGGCTCCCTTTGACTTTCTTCTTGAAAATCTTTCTGAAGGACCCCCAGACATAAAAGGAAGAGCCTCCATTTTCAAAGTTCACCTCCGGCCCCTGAAGCTGGACGCTGCCCTGGAGAAGGAGAAGCTGGCCCGGAAGCTGGCGTCCCTGACACCGGGTTTTTCAGGTGAGCGGCAGAGTAGCTTTCTGTCTCTGATGCTTCCTATGAAATGTTGCCTTTGTCTGTGGGGTTCCAGCTTGGCACCCATCACCAGCTTCAGCCCAGCTGCTGGTTCACATCCGGCCTCTTCTGTCCTGGCTACACATCATTTTATCTGTAAGTATTGTGGAAGTAATTCCCAAATGGTTGTCTTTTGAAATTGTTCTGTCGAAATAAAATTAACTTCCCTCACTCTGGGAGGCTGAGGCAGGATGATCACAAGTTTGAACCCAGCCTGGGCACCTAGCAAGAACCTGTCTCAAAATGGAAAAGGTGCTAGGAATGTAAGTCAGTGTGAAACCTGTGGGTTCAAGCCCCGGTCCCCCTCCCGTGCTGTAATATTTACCCATGTAAGGCATGTAGTCTGGTGGTCAAAGTGGTTTGCAGAGCCGCACAGCTTTGCTGTGCTCTGCTTGTGAATCGTTTTGCTGCCCCAGGAGAATCTGTGGGCAGCACTCTCTACCCGCAGCCCAGACGGCCCTAACCAGTCTCTGTCCTGTAGCTTTTCCC
>PVJO010014215.1:24699-49294 GCA_004026905.1 Hystrix cristata
GTCACCTTGCTGGTGTGGGGTGCTGGACTTGTGACGTGGAGCATCTCTCTTGTGCTTAGGCCAGGGTTCATTGCATCACTGGTCTCCCTCCTTCTAAATGCAAAGTGCATTGAGAAATCTGAGAAGATTATGTGCAACTGCATGTTCAGGAGTCCTGCATTTTTACTTTTTTCTTGTATTTGTTTATTGAGCACATATGATGTGCTGTAGTTGTATTCCCACATTACTTACTCTGAAAAATTAAAGGCACTTATGGGTCTAAAAAGCATTTGGCGAGCCTCACGTATTTTAGTTATTTAAGCGAATATGTTACGTCATTTTAATGCTTGTGGTTATCGTTTTATGTAAGCATTTTGCCCATAAGTCATTTTCACAGCAGAGAAGGTGGAATTAATTTAGAGTGTTTAAAATACTTAGTTTGCTGTTGTATGAGCCACGTCATCTGTTGAGGCCAGCAGCTGCCTGTGATTACCTCCTGACTCATCATTCCATCTCAGTTCCGAAGGCTAGTCCTGAAGGCTAGAATGACCTGCTTATCATGGATGCAGCTAAGTGATGTTTGCTTAGCACCCAGCTAGTCTAGAGCTGGGTTGGGCCTCCTCTCAGGGCACGAGTTGGTCTGCTCACGTGCTGGTGGGTGAGCTGGTGTGCGTGTTTCTTCTACAGGAGCCGATGTGGCCAACGTGTGTAATGAAGCTGCTTTGATTGCGGCGCGACACCTTTCAGACTCCATAAATGAAAAGCACTTTGAGCAAGCCATCGAGCGTGTGATTGGCGGTAAGCGGTGGAGGGAGCTTGTGGCCGGGGCTCATTGGGGGTGCTGGAGACTGCCGTTTCCCTGGCCAGGGGTCTGCCTGCCTGCTGGGCTGGCCCACCGCGGGGGTCCGCACTGCTCCCTCCCCTGAGGTGGACAGAAGCCCCCGTTGACAGTGCTGCTTGCCCTGAACCACAGACTGGTAGGTTGTTTTGGGACAGGGCAGCAAACTGAGAACGAACTGGCCCTTGGTAGAGTGTAGGAGAATGCTTGGTTTTCTCAGACAAACCCGTGCTTATCTCCGTGGTGGAGTGCCTGCTGGGTGACCTGTCCCCAGCGCTGAGGAGGGGACAGAAGAGGCACTCTGCTGTGGAAAACAGAGGCCTTGCGACCTCGCCTTTGTAGCTTTGGCCCAGCAGCCCCAGGGAGGTCTCGTCTTGGGCTGTGTCATGAGGAGCTTTTCAAAAAGTCTTCCAGTCTCCTTAGTGTGTTATCAGTAGTGAAGGTCTCAGGTGAGTGACCTGGAACATCAGAACTACCTTTGTCACAGTGTGCTGATGGCATTAGTGCCAGTGATGGGAGAGTCTGCTTCAGGGCAGCTTCGCCCAGGAGCGAGCAGGGCCAGCCCAGGTTGAAGAGCTCGGTCCTCAGGTGCCCAGCCAGCCATGCTCAGGCATTGCCAGGTCTGTAGCCAACTCGGTGCTTCGTCTGTCAGGAGCAGGAGACTCCTTTGACAGGACTTGGTGATGCCGCGTACCTAGGCTAGACAGGGAGCACCTTCTCAGTGCTCCTCGTTTCTGTGCATTTGATCTTTCTTTTCATCTCCCGAGCCAGGGTGTGTGGTAGGGTAGAGGGGGCCCTGGTGGAGGGAGAATGAGCGCATTCTGGTGTCATTTGGTGTCTCTCAAACTTGACCCTTTGCTTTATCCTAACCTCCATTAGGAATTTTTAAATTGTCCTAAGGTGCTTGATTTTTCAGTCATATTTTATTTGTTTGTTTGTTTGTTTTTTTTGTGGTGCCGGGGATCGAACTCAGGCCCTTGTGCTTACAAGGCAAGCACTCTAATCACTGAGCTAAATCCCCAGCCCCTCAGATTTTAGAAAGAGGATGTGTACCATTGTCTGACTATCTTTCAACATCATGTCCCTAAACAGCAGATGTATTTTATTATTTGTTAGGCTTGGAGAAGAAAACCCAAGTCCTGCAGCCTGAGGAGAAGAGGACAGTGGCCTACCACGAAGCGGGCCACGCAGTTGCCGGCTGGTACCTGGAGCATGCAGACCCTCTCTTAAAGGTGAGCCGTGTGTGGGAGTGACCTGGGGGCTCTATGGGGATGGAGAAGCTGGCTCGGCCTGTCGGAGTGATCAGTAGAGGAGACGTGTGACATTAAACTAGTGGTTCCGTGTAACCCTCCTACGGTTGGAGTTGTAGTCAGTGCAGAAAGCCCCTTAAGGGACAGAGGGGCATCCCGGAGGGGAGGTGAGCTGAGCCTGTGGACAGCCGGAGCCTTGGTGCTGAGTCTGGGACACTTAACTGTAACTGACACATCAGGCAGGGTGCAGAGGGGCGGGAGAATGCCGGAAGAAAGAACTCCAGATGGCGAGACCCGAATCCGAGAGAAGCCACCCCAGTCCCTGGCTAAGTGTGCACAGGGAGGGGACCCCGGTGAGCAGAGACCGGAGTCCAGCCCTGACGGCCGCAGCATGCACAGGGACGTAGATCCCCTGCAAGGTCCAACAGACGGCAGCAGAGAGCTGCCCACTGCCCCGTGCTGTCAGAGGAGGCCGGGAAACAAGGGCGCTCAGGGCAGGGGGGCTGCCAGAGGGCTGGGCCCGAGCACGCAGGAAGCAGCCCGGAGAATCTGCAGACCCCTCAAAGCCAGTGGGTGAAGTCAGCAGGTTACAGAATCAAGGTCAGACCACAAAGATCAGTTGTGTGTCTGTAGATCTGCACTGGACAGTTAGAAAATGAAGTTTTAAAAATTCAGCTCCAAGGTGGGCATGGTGGTGCAGCCTGTAATCCCAGCACTCTGGGAAATGGAGGCTGGAGGATCACAAATTTAAGCCCAGCCTGGACAGTTTAGCTATCTGGGGAGTCCCTGACTGAAATGAAGGAATGAATGGCAGCTGGGGATACAGTTTAAGGCCCCAAGTTCCATACCCAGTACCAGGAAAAAAATCCATTTTTATGAGCATCCCAAAACATGAAATGTGGAAAATTTTAAGGAAATATTTGTAGGACCTGTACCTTGAGTTAACCAGACCTAAAAATAAAATAAAAATACCATGTCGCAGAATGCTGTCAGTTCTCCCCAGACCTACGGATTTAGGCAGGGTGCAGTGGCACGCACCCATAATCCCAGCTGCTTGGGAGGCAGGGGGATCATGAGTTTGAGGCCAGCCTGGGCAACGTAGTGAGGGCTTGCCTCAAAAAAAATTACTCGTCTGTAGTTTCATTGCAGCCTATTATAATTATAGTAGAATGTTTTGTGGAAATTGTGAAGCTAAATCTAAAGCTTAGTGGAAATAGAGGTGAACCAGAAGAGCCAAAACAGGTAAGTTGAAGGGGTTTCCTTCCCAACGTTGAGACCATGCGCAGCTGCAGGTGCAGATGGAGGCCCTGGTGAGAGGACTGGACAGAGAGCAGTGGACAGACAGGGGCCAGCGTCACTCGAGGTAGGAGAGGTGGTTTGATCAGCAGGTGATTCTGCTCTCTCAGGATTCATATAAAAAGTGAAGCTGGGCCCTTAAAGTTTTGTCCAAAAAGCAACTTGAAATAGATCTTAAGAGCTAGCCCTACAGCATTTCTAAAGGCAAACATAAGTAGAAATCTTGAGTATGGAAAATTCTTGGAGTACAAAAAGGATGAACGACAAAAGAAGTTGAAAAATTGGATCTCCTGAGATTAAAAACTTTCTTGTCTTTGGAAGATCCCATTAAGAGAATAAAAAAGGCAAGCCACACGCTCTGACAGTATTTGCAATACATACTTGTTTTGGGAGGGGGGGTTTGTTTGTTTTGTTTGTTTTTTTTTTTTGTGCCGGGGATCGAACTCAGGACCCTGTGCTTGCGAGGCAGACACTTTGACCACTGAGCTAAATCCCCAGGCTGCAATACATATTTGTGACAGAGGACTTGTGTCTACAGTAGGTAGCATCCCAGTAACTCTTAACACTTCCTCGAGAAAGTGAGAAGTCAGAACACTGGACCAAAGATTTGTGCATGCATAAACAGAAGGTGTGTGAGCGGGTGGTATTTGGTGCGTAAAAATAGTATTGTTAGTCTTCAGGGAGTTGCACATCAAATTGCAGTGAAATGCTGAAAACACTGGAGTGGTAAAAATTTTTGCACAGCCTTAGTGTCGGTAAGGAGCAGTTAGACCCTCGTGTGTAAAACAGTGCTGCCACTTGGGAAAAGAGTTTCTGGTTTCTTACAAAGGTGAACACACACTTCCAAATGACCAGACAGGCCCACTTGGTGGTGTTTACCCAGGACAAGTGAAAACGTCCACACAGGCCATCACTGCTTTGTTTGCAATGTCCATAACCCAGCCTACTGGTGTCCACTGGGAAGGAAATGGACGTTTGTGTTCCATACAGACAGACAGCAGCGTGGTGAGTCTTGGACACAAAGAAGGAGCCTGGCATGGGAAGGACGCGCCCGACAGCTGTGTGTGTGTGCGGCTCCGGGAGGTGTGGTGGGCCGGGGCAGGCGGAAGGAGAGCTCGGCTGCAGAAGGGCACCTGTTTGGGGCGCAGTGACGACATCTTGTAGTGTCAGCGTGCTCAGAAGCTCTGTTCATCAAAACCCATTGAGCTTTGTGCTCAAAATAGGTGCGTTCTACTCCATTCGGGGAAGTTGACTTTAAAAAATTAAACAGATTTATTGAACTGCAAAGAGGACTGGGAAAGGAAATGGAGGCTGTCGTCCCTCCCGACGAAGGCGGTGCTGTGGTTACAGAGCAGTCAGGTCTTAGAGAGAGAAGGATGGGAAGTCCTGCGCAGAACTCGAGGTGGAGCTCCGGAGAGGAGGTGCCTGCTGGCCGGCTGCCCGCTGTCACACTCAGTTGTCTGGACAGACGCCCGGTCGGGCCTGTGAGCGGCGGGCGCTTCGGCACACGCATGTTTTCCGTCCCAGGTGTCCATCATCCCCCGAGGCAAAGGACTAGGCTACGCTCAGTACCTGCCGAAGGAGCAGTACCTGTACACCAAGGAGCAGCTGCTGGACCGGATGTGCATGACGCTGGGCGGCCGGGTCTCCGAGGAGATCTTCTTCGGGAGGATCACCACCGGCGCCCAGGACGACCTGCGGAAGGTCACGCAGAGCGCGTACGCCCAGGTGAGGTGTGCAGCTGCGCCTGCTTGCGCCTCGGCTTGCTGGGGGCAGACATCAGGGCAGTCGTGTCCCCTGGCTTGGGGTTTCTTGGGAAGGGCCATTTGTAAATCTGTCCAGAGCAGTCAGAATGTATGAAAAGAAACTTCTCTGCACCATGGTATTTAAAGTCCTGAGGGTCCTGTCCTGTTCACGGAGTGTGCAGAGTTTGACCTCTGTGACCTACAGCAGGGCCCTCGGTCCTTCCCTGTCCCCTCTCCCGACTCATCAGACTCGCTCCCCTGTTTTCATTAGCTCTTCCAGGTCAGCTTGGCGTCTTTGAACCTGGAGCAAGTAGCTCTCTTCTGGAGCTGTTCCCAGTACGCCACAACCCTTCTGTGCTCGGCACTTATCATTTCTAAGGCCTGGTTTTTCAAAATGGGTCTTTTTGAGACAGGGTCTTGTTATGTAGTTCATTATGGTCCTGAACTATGTGTGTAGGTAGCCCAGGCTGACCTCAAACTCACAGCAATCTTCCTGCCTCAGCCTCTTGAGTGCTGGGATTACAGGCATGTGCCATTACATCCATCTTGAAAATGGTTTTTCCAGTCATTTTTATTTTGATCTCCTTTTCCCTTAGGTCATTATGACTATTTGCTCTTGTTCCTTTTTTAGTTTAATCTCTATTTTAAGAATAATAACTTTTCTCCTACATTTAATACTTTCTTGCACCCCAGTACCTCATCTGCGTGTCTAGGTTTCAGTCCTTGTAGTTCTTCCCCTTTTCCATCACTTTGCCAGTTTCCGTAGCTATCTGTAGAATAGCAGGGCATGGTGTCCTGCGGTGTGGACATGTTGTCCAGACCACTCACTGTCAGCTAAGATGTGCTTCGTGTCGCAGGCTTTCTTTTTCTCATGGTAACTGCCTGTCTTTATGCTCAATGAGGGGCCAGGATGGGGACAGGCCGTGGTGCCCCTCTGCAATCTCTGGTCCTGTGGGTGACCAGCCCTGCTCCTGGCGAGGAGCCCGGAGCAGGATACCCCACTGCCACCCCGGCAGGGCATCCTGTCTGCTCGGCCCGTCAGCTCTCTGTAGACTCTGTCTGCTGGCAGGAGCCCACCTCACCACCCACCGACTGTCTTTCCAGATCGTGCAGTTCGGCATGAATGAGAAGGTCGGGCAGATCTCCTTTGATCTCCCCCGTCAGGGTGACATGGTGCTGGAGAAGCCCTACAGCGAGGCCACTGCGAGGCTCATCGACGACGAGGTGCGGATCCTGATTAGCGAAGCCTACCAGAGGACCGTGGCTCTCCTCATGGAGAGGAAGGCCGATGTGGAGAAGGTAGGTGCTCCACATGGTGCCGCAGGGCCGTGAAACGGGCAGGCTGGTGGCTCCGTCTGTGTTGGGCTGTGGACCCCCCTCCACCAGCTCTGGGCTCCGTCGCAGGAGTCTGCAGGTGACGCCCTAAGCGATGAGTGCGTGTGGAGCAGCCCCCGGGTCCTGACTCCATAACTGCAGTCTGCAGTGTCACCCACGTGTACAGTGAACAGGGCATGAGACGAGCGGGCAGACGGAAGGAGCCAGCCAGAGAGGGGAGATCAGCACATGGGGCCCCACTGCGGGTGGCTTGTGAGCAACAGCTCTGCACATGCAGAAGGAAGGAGCCTTCTGAACTCAGTGGTCCTCCGAGTCCTGGCCTCAGTTTACACGTCTGTGGACCAGGAGCTAGGTAGGTGCCAGGCCAGGACTCAGAAAGCCCAACTGCTCCATCCGTGGACCCCACCTGCCCTGGTCAGTGCTTCTCCCTCCAGCCTGCTGACCCTTCCCTGCGGGCCGGAAGTACTGCATGACTCTCCAGTGTGAGGTACCCCCGTGTGGTAGCCACTTCCGTCGGCAGACACTTCTATGTCCAGTCTCACTCCAAGATCGTGTGTCTTATCCACAGGCATCTTTCCCAGTTATTTTAGACCCTTCTTTGGAATGAGCTCAGCTATCAACACAGACAGTACTTTTGCAAAGACTTGGCTAAGTCACCTACATTTAATGGAAACTGTATTTCAGGTTGCACTTCTGTTATTGGAGAAAGAAGTTTTAGATAAGAACGACATGGTTGCGCTCCTGGGCCCCAGACCATTTGCAGAAAAATCTACTTATGAAGAGTTTGTGGAGGGCACAGGCAGCTTGGACGAGGACACCTCGCTGCCGGAGGGCCTGAAGGGCTGGAACAAAGAGCGGGAAAAGGAGGAGGAGGAGTCTCCGGACCAGAAGGGCGCCAGCCACCAGATGCAGGCAGATCTGAGGAGGCCGCTGTAGTCTACCCGCGGTGTCTGTGTGGCGCTGCTGCAGCTCCGGCTGGCGAGAGGGCAGGCCTGCCACTGCTGCCTCCCCCATCCAGAGTCGCGCCCAGGGGACAGCTGATTTCCAGGGGCCCGGTGGAGACTGGTGGAGACTGGTGGAGCCTGGCGTGGAGCAGCGGGTGGGCACTGCCTGCCCGAGGCGCCTGGGAGCGGCGGGCCGAGGCCGGGCCGCCGTCTGTGCTGTCGGCCACGTGGAGGAGCGGGTTTCTCTCCGCCTCCACTCTTCATTCCTACTTCTCTTCAGTTTTTCTCTGCAGACAGGCGATGGAATTAAATTGGAGTCCTGATAAGAATATTTTGATTTAACTTAATATTTTGCTGTTTCGATGAATGGTTTTCTATAGAGAGCTGTAACATATTTAAAACTGTGAATGTATTGTGTAAATACGGCATCTTTACATCAGAAATAAACGTGAACACTGTATTTTTTTCCCTGAGCACATGCACGAGGGTCGCTGTTTATGTTGCAGTCACATCGGGAGGGACTGCGTCTCTAGACTCACTGTAGCAGGGTTGTGTCGGCCCAGCGTCGGGACCGTCCACTGGGGCCTGGTGTGTTACGTGGGTCCCAGTAGCCAGGCATCGTGCGTCCTGGTGAACGGGGGCTGCGGGGCTGGCCACACGTGGATGGAGGCCACGCTATCTAGACCTGGATGTTCACGTGTGGCCACAGCTGCCTGGCAGGCCGTCCCGAGCTGTCATCTGGGTTTCAGAGAAGGGACAGTGAGCACCTCAGGGGTGGCCCGGCTGGCACCAAACCAGAGTCTGCCAGGCTGCGTCAGAGTGTGCGGAAGGGCGGCCTGAGGAAGGGGCTGTGCTAAGTCTCCAAGTGCTGTCACTTGGACTCAGAGTTACCCGTGTGTTTTAGCCTCCTCCCTTGGTGCTATTCCAACTTTGTTGTGTTTTGGTGATTTCACATTTAAGGCAACCCGGTGGGATCCCTGAGTGGCCTAGACTGTGGGCAGGGAAGTGGCCACAGGCCATGCACATTTCACCCCGTGCCCACTCTTCTGGGCAGCCTAGCACTGCCTGTGGTGCCGTGTGGATGCCACACACCTAGCTGGCAGGGCTTGGTGCCAGTGGTGAGGCACAGGTAGAAAGGAGAGTGACAGAGCTGCCCACGGTCCTTCCTGCATGGCGAAGTTGCCCATCTCACTCTCCTGCAGGGGCAGTGGTGAGCAGGTGAGAGGTGTGTCCACATACCATGCTGCTATGTTTATGGGGAGCTTTGCGTCCACCCCAACTGGGGCTTCGTAGTTGCTGAATGTTGGTCTGGGCCTGCTGGGCCTGCTGTGGCTGCACATGACAGCTTTGTCTCTTCCCTGCCCCACAGCGATGGCTCTGCCTGGCATGGTTTCTTGGGCACAGGTGGACAGCAGGGCTGGGGCTGCCTAGAGCATTCCCAGGGGAGGGACATGCTGATGCAGAGCTACTCGTCTCGGCCAACACATAGAGGGCCAGGAGGGGTGAGGCAGGAAAACTGTAAACGGCGAGGGTCCACTGACTCCCGGTCAGCCCCGTGGGGGCCTGTAAGAGGCTGCACATGTGGCTGGTTGTGGAGACCCGGGGGCAGGGAGGGTTGCAGCAGCCCTCATCCACACCCCTGCCTGTCTGGAAGGCTGGGGGGCACTTCCTGTGGCGAGAAGGTGGGGACCTGCAGCCCAGGACCTGGCAGGTGAGATGAGCCTCTGGGCTTGGACGCGGCAGCACAGTGGTCCGGGGTGCCTAACCGTGGGCTCCACCCCAGCACCCCAGAGATGAACGGAGGGCGGGAGGGCCTTCGCATGTGCCCCTCGTGTCCTGGCCTGGGGAAGTGCAGGTTCCAGGGAAACGTAGTTTAGGAAGTGCCTTGTCCTCTGCCCCTTGGGGCTGTGACTACCTGGTGACGCCACTACGACCATGCAAGCAGACACACACAGGAAGCCACAGAGGAACATGGTGAGTGTTTTATTGTGAGTGGATCGCTTCAAAAGTCCACACTGCAAATTCAAATAAGCCAACACCGAGCCGCTTCAGCCTTGTCATGCAGGGTGGGAACAGCCTCTTCCTTGCCGGCCCTGTGCTGCCTCAGCTGGCGGGACACCTGCCTGTGGTGGCCCCGCCACTCTCCCTCCGGGCTCTGGCCAGCGTCCCCGGGCCTCGCAGGGCAGCTTTCCCTTCTGACCCCGTCGGGGCCACAGGAGAACAGGGGCAGCTCAGCGTGTGGGTCTCTACTGCAGCTCCTCCTCCCCGTCCTCGAAGGCCTCCTCCCCGTCATCAGCAGCGGCGTCCTGGTACTGCTGGTACTCGGACACCAGGTCATTGACATTGCTCTCGGCCTCTGCGAACTCCATCTCGTCCATGCCCTCGCCCGTGAACCAGTGCAGGAAGGCTCTGCGCCGCAGCATGGCCGAGAACTGCTCAGAAAGACGCTTGAACAGCTCCTGGATGGCCGTGCTGTTGCCAATGAAGGTGGCCGACATGGTGAGCCCTCGGGGCGGGATGTCACACACGGCCACCTTGACGTTGTTGGGGATCCACTCCACAAAGCGGCTGCTGTGCTTGCTCTGAGCGGCCAGCATCTGCTCGTCCACTTCCTGCATGGACACGCGGCCGCGGAAGACGGCGGCGACGGTGAGGAAGCGGCCGTGGCGCGGGTCGCAGGCGGCCATCATGTTCTTGGCGTCGAACATCTGCTGGGCCAGCTCGGGCACGGTCAGGGCGCGGTACTGCTGGCCGCCCCGTGCGGTCAGGGGCGCGAAGCCCGGCATGAAGAAGTGCAGGCGCGGGAAGGGCACCATGTTCACGGCCAGCTTGCGCAGGTCAGCGTTGAGCTGGCCTGGGAAGCGCAGCGACGTGGTCACCCCGCTCATGGTGGCCGACACCAGGTGGTTGAGGTCGCTGTAGGTGGGCGTGGCCAGCTTGAGGGTGCGGAAACAGATGTCGTACAGCGCCTCGTTGTCGATGCAGTAGGTCTGGTCCGTGTGCTCCACCAGCTGGTGCACAGACAGCGCCGCGTTGTAGGGCTCCACCACGGTGTCGGACACCTTGGGCGATGGCATGACGCTGAAAGCATTCACCATGCGGTCGGGGAACTCCTCGCGCACCTTGCCCAGCAGCAGCGTGCCCAGCCCCGAGCCCGTGCCGCCGCCCAGCGAGTGGGCCAGCTGGAAGCCCTGCAGACAGTCGCAGCGCTCACACTCTCGCCGCACGGCATCCAGCACCACGTCCACCAGCTCTGCACCTTCTGTGTAGTGGCCCTTCGCCCAGTTGTTGCCAGCGCCCGTCTGTCCTGCAAGACAGCTCGGATTCAGCGGTGTCCCTTGCTGGGGTGGGCATGGGAGCAGGGGCAGAGCTCAGATAGGACCTGCCAGGCTTTCCCGGCCATCCCAGCACTCGGGGAAGCTGAGGCAGGAGGATCAAAAGTTCAAGGACAGCCTGGGGAACTTAGAGACTTAGCAAGACCCTGCTTCAAAAATAAAAAGTAGGGGGCTGGGGATTTAGCTCAGTGATTAGCGTGCTTGCCTTGCAAGCACAAGGCCCTGAGTTCAATCCCCGGCACCACAAAAAAAAAAAAAAAGTGAAAGAAAAGGTTGAGGGTGTAGTTCAGGGTAAAGGCCTTGGGTCCCTCCCAATACTACCACCACCAGAAACAGTTTCACCTCTCATTTGAGATTTCCGAGTTTTGTATAAGTTGGCCATCCCTAATCAGAACTAAAATCCAGAACACTCCAAAATTAAAAACTCTTTGCCAGCATGGTGCCACAGTGGAAAATCGCATACCTGAGCTTACGTCCCTCCTCCATACGAGGAACAGTAAAAGTGCTGTATAAAGTTACCTTCAGGCTGTGTGCGCGAGGCGTGCATGCAACACAAATGGGCCGGTATTTAGACGTGGGTCTTGTCCAAAAGGTCTCATTCAGTGCAGGCAAGTATTCTGGAATCCAAGAAACTCTGAAATCCAAAACACTTCTGGTCCTACGGTTCTTTGGAAAAGGATACTCAACACTGCTCTGGAGAAGTATTTTCACAACAGTAAACATTTTTCATGTGAATGGAACCTCTGGCTTATCATCCAGAATTACTGTTGCGAAATTTTCCAGCTGTTTATTTTGCACCGATAATGGAATGCTGGGCACAGGAAGTGACTCTTGCCCTCAGATGATTTCTAGGCCAGTGTGGGAGGGAGTGTGATGTGCTTACAAGGTTTTTGTGTTATCTGTAGAGGCCCAGTTGGAGACATAGGAAGGCTGTTTTCTACGCCGTGGTGCATGCAGCTGCAGTCTTGTCTTACTTTACAAGAGAAATACTGAATCTGAAAGATCGGCTCTCCCATTGCAAGTCCTGTCTTTGAGTGTATTTTATTATAAAATTGAAGACCTAGCACTAGAGAAATCCTTTCCCAGCTGCAGAAGGAATGCAGCCTCTGAGCATGAGAGATAGGAGCAACCCTCACTCTTGCCTTCTTCCCCACACAAGCCGATGGCCTCCCTTGGCCTGCCCGGTCCCCCAGTGGACAGGGTCCACTGGCTTTGGTGTCCTCCTTGGTGGTTTAGCAGCACCCCCATCTGGGCGCCTCCATGTAGCAGCTGGGCTGTCGGCCCTGGCGCCCCTGCCCACACACCACTTTAGATACTGCTGCTGACTCTGAAGGCGGCAGCCCCCAACACGGCTAAGATCAGGCCTGTTACTAATGTCCCAGCTTCCCAAGACCCAGTTAGCTGTGATGAACACAGCCAGCTTCCTAAAAATCCCCCGGTTTCAGCCCCACCGTTCTTCCCAGAGATGTGTGATAGCAGTCGATCAAACAGCCACATGGACCAATTGGCAAGACTGAATGTGAACCAATCACAGCCTGATAAGCAGCACCACCCACACTCTTCAGTCCAGGCGGCCTCCCACAGAGTCATGGCGGCCTGTCAGTCTCCTCGTGATGTATTTCTCGGGTAGTGTGGGCGCCAAGGGCCCTGTAAATCTGTCCTGGTAGTGTGGGCAGAGTGACTGTCTCAAAAGAAAGAGCAGTAGCCAGGCATGGTGGCGCTGCCTGTAATCCCAGCACTCTGGAGGCAGAAGCAGGAGGATCGCTGAGAGTTCAATGTCAGCTGGGCTACATAGTGAGTTTAGGGCCAGCCTGAACTACCTAACGAGAGCCTGTCTCAAGAAAAGAGAAAGAAAGAAAGAGCAGTAAACACTGGGGGCTGTCAGCACTAAATGCTCCAGAGCCAGCACCCCAGGAAGACAGCAGCAGAGACAGCAGCCGGGAGCCAGCCCGGAGCGTCCAGCACACACTGGCATCAGATGGTGGCGGCCAGCAGCAGCAGTGACCAGCACCTGGCTGTGTCCGTGGTGGGCATCCCACATTGTCCGGCGTCCCCTGGTGACGTCAAAACTGCCAGCAGAGCTGCTCTGTGTCGACACATGATTTCCATCTGCAGCAGGCAAAAGACCCCTCAGCCGACTGGTCGGAGGCATCTGTGCGAAGGAAGACAGGCGCTCAGGAGTGGCCGGCGAGGGTGGGAGGAGCTTAGGGTAGCTTTCGCTTTTCCAGACAACGCGGATTTCTGTAATATTCTTCACACACTGAAAAGTTTTTCGAGTTGCTGTCCTCTTGTTCATTTTTAAGATGACATCTAATTTCTCTTCATAAACTCAAATAATGGCAATGATATAGTTTTAAATTCTGGTGGTACTACAAATTATCCCTTCCAAAAAACTCATACTGTTAATGATATCCAGTAGAATCTATTTAAAAATCCAAAATAAACCAGTAAGTTGAAATTGTTTTACGGCTCCTATGATGTTAGCTATGTATTTTTCAATCAGTTCATTTACTCAGTGGTGAATACTAAACATGCCAGAATGAGACAGATTCGGCATCAATTCTACTCCTGTTTCTGTTCACATAAATACTGAAAAGTCTTGCCTGCATCGTCCCACTCTCTGACCTTATGCTGAGGTCTGCGCCCCAGATGAAACCGTTATCGAGGTCTGAATGCATGTGCTGGCCAGCACCGCATTCCTGGAAGGCAGGATCGGAAATGAGCTGGACCACAGAATAGTGTGCACCTGAGTGAGCTGTCCCTTTCTTGTTCACGGAAGTCACCAGGTGGGGACCCGCTGGAGGAGGGAGGGAGGAGGTCAGCTTCTCACTGCGACTTCTCTCTGTGACCAACTGTACGCGTCATTCAGTGACCCCGCTTACTGATGAGGTTTAGTTTCCCATTCCTTTTGAGTCCTGGACCCTGAAAATACTTCGCCGACCTAGATGGCAAAAGTTAAATTTTAAACTATTTTGTTTGTTTTTTGAGACAGGATCTCACCGTGTAGGTCAGACTATCCTTGAACTCACTATGTAGCCCAGGTTGGCCTCAAATGTGTTGCACTCCTCCTGCCTCGGCCTCCCAAGTGTTGGGATTAAAGGCATGCACCACCATGCCTGGCCCTTCATTAAAAAATTTTTTTAATGCAATTTTGAAAAACCAGGCTGCGTCTAAAGGTTGGGATCCTCGCACGGTTCAGTTTCGACATTATTTATTGCTTATACAATTTTAACTACAGCATGTAGCTTTGATAATCAATGCACATAAAATATGAAAATGAGTCTTTAAGGAAATTAAACATCATCAGTAAGTGGGGTCATTAAATGACACGGTTGGTCACAGAGAACGTCAGAGATGTGTCTCAGAACTTCTGAAAAGGCTGCAAAAGGGTCTGTGTGGCTTGATCACACACTGGAACACGCAGTCCTGTGTATGCGCGCCTGGGTGTGTCCAGCCCCGTGGTCCTCCCTTGGAATAACATCTCATGGCCACGGAGCAGCGCAGGAGCAGCGCAGGGTTTCCCCGCGATGCCAGCTGTTGTCTGAGGAAGTGGGCCCAGGCACTTGCTTTCCACTTTGGAAATAAAACTTTGCATGAGTCTTGGTACCAAGTGAAGTTTCCGGAAACGGAAGTGGCCTTTGGAAACTGAGTCCAGTGGGGCTGGGGGTGACTTGGCCCTTTGCAGGGAGCTCAGCTTCCCCATCCTGTGTCTGCTGTGTCCTGCTGGCCAGGCAGGCCTTGCTCTGTGCCCACAGCACGCCCTCTGGGGCGTTTCCTTGTTCTGAGTCTCTTGGGCCCCAGGCGCTGTTTGCGACTCGCCATTTCCTCTTGCAAACAAGATTCTCTTCCTGCCCAGCTGTGCCACACAGCGACGCCCGGCCAGCTGCCTTCTCTCCTGCTGACGCGAAAGCAGTCATTGTCCTGTCCACCCCTTCCCTCCGCAGCACGGCTGACAGCACGCGGGCGAGGATGCACCGAGGCCGGCCTCGTCCCTGGGCAGCGGCGGGCGTGGGGCTGACTCCGCACTGGCAGCTGGGCGCAGAACCATCTCACCGTTAGGAAGGGACGGCTGAGGCCCGCGGTCAGGAGTGCAGGAGCCGTTCCTTCAGCACAGCAGAGCGCAGCAGGTGAGAACAGTGGGCGAAGCCCTAGGGAACCGCACCGGCTCCGCGGAGCGCAGAGACCCCGGCTCCCCTCCTCCGCTCACGCAGCTTCTCCTCGCCTCCGTGTTTGCAGCGCCACTCACCATGGAGCTTCCTCTGCTCGAGACAAAAGGAAGCTGCCGGCTTCTGAAAAGACTCTGACGCCATCTCATAGCAACAGGCTTTCCCTGTTAAATATTCGGGGGTCACGAGCTGAGCATCTGCGATGACACACGCTGCGGCCTCGGCCAGGTCAGGCGCCCGTGACAGGGTCCCGGCCTGCAGACCGCCCTGGTCGCTGGCGTGAAGGATTGGGGTCCCTGGTCCCTACGGCCCCAACTGCCCCCTCCAGCCCCGAGTCTGGAGGGCAAAGTCGCAGGTCAGAAACAGGCGTCCAGGAAACCTTTCTTCACACAGTCTGTCACGGCTGCTCTGTCGACAGCAACTCACTAAGCAAAACCATTCTCCGGAAGCGTGGCCCCAGCACCACAAACAACAAGAACGAAGATGCTCCAGGGGTGTGACTCGAAGGTCCCCAAACCCTGAGGTCACAGACTGGAACCCCGCCCGCTGCCAGTGTCACACCCCTGCAGGGTTCTGCCGTCCCCTTGAGGGTCCTCTTGAGGGCGGGACCACAGGTTGGATGGCGGGCACAGCTGGGGCTTCTCTAGCTGAGCCGCTTCATCTCAGTGGACTTTACTGGGCAAAATGGGCACATCACACCACCTAAGAAAACTGCACTTTTCTCACGGACAGGACATGCACAGGGTCCCCGGACTGCAGAGTCGATGGCCTCCTGAGGCCTGGCTCTGTGCTGACTCCCTGGGTCTCCCCAACACAGGGCTCAAACTTGAATCCTCCTGACTCAGCCTTCAGAGTGCTGGAATTACAGGTGTGCAGCTAACTCCTGGAGATTTATGACCGGCCGGGACGGGCATCCCTGTCTCCCTCGGGGCACGGCGTTGGGACTGAGGGAGCCAGCCTGGACTTGCTGCCCGAGGCAGCCCCACTGCTCTCGGCAGGTCCAGGGCAGTCGGAGGCCGCACTGTGCTGTGACCTGGTCGCCGTGGCCCGGCCGGCCAACAGGAGGCAGCCTCTCCAGGCAGCAGCTTCCTGTTTGAAGCCCTCGCTCTGAACTGAAAACTGGGAGTTAGGGCGGGTCTGTGCTCACTCTCCAGCCTCAGACAGGAGAAGGGTTATGGTGACCTCTCTGGCCCCCTCTCGGTTTGTGAGCTCCCTGCGACACCTGCACTTGACGCTGGCTCTGAACCTGCGTTTGGAGCTCACTTTGCTGCTCTGTTGTGGGGACGGGACCCATCACGCTCCGGGTTCCTCAGTGAGCCTGGTCTGCCGCCTTCTCCGGTGCACTCTGTGAGCTCCCTGGCTTGCCAGCACAGGGCACGCATCTGTAATCCCAGCACTCAGAAGGCTGAGAAGGAGGATGGAAAGTTTGCGTCCAGCCTGGACAACTTAGTGAGAACCCGTGTCGAAATAAGAAAGAAGAAAGGTCTGGGGCTGTAGCTCAGTGTGAAGGCCCCGGGTTCAATCCCCACTGCCGTAAATAAGTACATGCCCCTAGCCTCGCAGGAGACATGGGAAGCTTCTGCCGTTCTGTCCCTGTAACGGTTCAGGTAACAGGAGCATCCGCTGCCCCGGTTAACTGTCTCTACCTGGCGCCTTTCAGCTTGCCAGTGCTCAGTTAGTGTCTGCACCACAGGGCCTTTCAGCCTGGACACGGCTGTAAAACCCTCGCCATCCGTGAAGGACACGCTGCTGACCATTCCTGGCCTGGAAACCCCCGATCCGAGATGCTCCAACATCTGAAATCCTTCAGCCTGATAGCATCACAAGTGGAGAGGTCCACGCCTGGCCTCGAGGACCGTCACAGTCAGCCACAGGCGCCCTCTAGACACCACACCGGCGACCTTCAGGCCATGTGGGGAGGTGCATGAGGAACACATGTGGCTTCCTGTTCAGATTGGGGCCCCGTCCCCAGACGGCAAGCTGTGTGTGGACAGACAGGTTACAAGCTCAAAACTCCGAGGCAGTCAGTCTCAGGCATTTCGGATGAGGGATTCCCAAGGTGTGCTAAGATTTGCTGGCTAAAATATTTCTATCAACAAAATTTTTCTCTTCTGAGTTGGGCGTGGTGGTGCACTCCTGTAATCCCAGCACGGGGAGGCTGAGGCAGGAGGATAGCTGCAAGTTGGAGGCCAGCCTGGGCTACACAGTGAGTTCAAAGCCAGCCTGCTGCATAGCCAGACCCTGTCTCAAAAAAAGGAAAAAAAAAGAAAAGATTTTTCTCTTCCAGGTGTGTTTCTTAATAAAGTGGTAATTTCAAGAAGTAATGTGCACCTAATATTCAAATTGTCAGAAGCAAACTTCAAATCTGTCCACTTTGGGTTGTGCTGTCAAACTACTATGCTTAATTTTCTATTATTTTCTTTAGGAGTTTGCGGATGGATGCAGCATCACTGTTCAGGAGAAGGAGGGGAGGAAAAGGGTCTACACACCCTATGAGAAGTCACGTGGTGGAGCCATTAGGAAGAAAACAGCACAGCCATGTGCAGATGACAGGAAGGGACACAGGGCTAAGGACCAACACAGGACCAAAGCCAACAGCAGGTTCGCTCCACGATCTGGAGTAAGAAGTCAGTATCTAAAACTCTCTTTTGGTCTTGGTTTTCAATCAAGAACCGCCAGCATGAAAATGTTCCTGGAGGGCTGGGATGCAGCTCGGTGTGAGAGGGCTGGTGGGACAGCAAGGCCCGGCAGGCCACCCCCTGCTCTGTCCCGGCTGCACTATTTCCCCTGGCCAACTAGCAGGATGGGCAACAGTTGATTTCCACCGTGCTTTAATAATTCCGATGTTCCCCGTCTTGCCCAGAAACAAATTAGATGTTTTAGAAAAGAAAGAAGATGGGAGGGGTACAGCTCACTGGGAAGAGCATTTGCCCAGCATGTTTGAGGCCTGGGGTTCCACCCCCAGTACCACCAAAATAAATACATAAGAAATAAGGGAAGAAAGCAGGGGAGCGGGAACTTACCAAAGATGAAGTTGTCAGGCCTGAAGAGCTGCCCCAAGGGCCCGGACCTCACGCTGTCCATGGTGCCTGGCTCCAGATCCACCAGCGTGGCCCTGGGCACATACCTGTGTGCTGCAGGGAAAGAGCCACCATGGGAGTCACCCCCAGGTCCCTGGGGCCACAACTTCCTGGCAAGGCCACCGGCTATGCTGCCTGCGCAGTCTGGAGGGTCGGGGGCCAGGCCCAGGCTGGGAAGAGGTGCGGATCTGATCTCCTGCCAGCTCCTACCCCCTGCCAACCACTGTGTTGGCTTCGTGGAAGTGGACTGGATTGTGGCCACACACGCACACACAGGGCCATATGTTTCCATGACCACCTCCCACGCACACATACATGCCCCACCCCACTGCTCTTTACCAGGGAAGGTGTCCCCAGTGGCCTTTTCACGACCACGGGGCGGAAGTGGCTCTCAGGAGGAGGGGTCAGCAGGGCCCCCACTGGGCAGCGCCCACCACTGTGCCCAAGGCTTCCAGGAAGCGTAGACTGTGGGTCCTGGAATTTCCCTCCTGCGGCCTGGGATTCCATCTTTCCCCGGGGTGACAGTCCTTTGTCATTACTGCTGCATGAATAAACCTGTGAGTCAGGTCCACTGTTCATCCCTGTCTGTGTGGACAGGAAGTGACTTCCCACAGTCTGGTGACTCCAATCCACCAGAATAATAAGACTGGGGACTTCCATGCATACGTGTGCCAGGCTGGGTTATAGATTTGTGTTGCTTTGGGTAGGGGATGTGCTACTGTTAGAGCAAAATTGTAGAAACAGGGTACAGCTCAGGTCAGGGTTAGGGTCAAAGTCAGGGTCAGGGGCTGGCCGGGGTCTCTCCATTTCCATGACTGCAGAGATGCCGTGGCCCCGAGAAGCCTTGGCCTTCACTAATTCCCTCTTCTACTGGCCCAGAATTTATGGACTTTCTGCTTCCTGGAGTGTGAGATCTTTCTGGATATTGGCAGAGGACCAGAAAAATTCATGTAGGAGAGTTTTTCAAAGTTTTAGCTCAGAATCCTCAAGAAAAGATACATTTTAAACTGAAAAAGAATAAAAACATTGTTTTTCCTCAAAGATTCACTACGTATTCTATTCCATTGCTTTCTTCCAATCAGGACCCACTGAGCTGATTTTGCAACACCGGTGGCATCACTTCAACCCTGACCCTCAGGACAGGCCAAGAGCAGTTTGAGTAAATGGACCTGGATATCCTGACCCAGCCTGCGGAGGAGGAGCGGGGGCCTGCCTCAGCCTCCTTCCTCTGCCAGAGCTTTGCCTGGAGCCACTCGCCCCGGGAGGCGCCCAGAGCACAACTGGGTCGGGTGAGAAGGACCCGGGGTGTTGAGTTGGGGGTACTGGAGCCTTGGGTCTCGGGGTCCTGCAGTCTCAGGGCCCCAGGGTGTCAGGGTCTGGGGGGGCTCCCTGGATCTCGGGGTCCCAGGGTCCCAGGGTTGTCCAGGCCACGGGGTCTCAAAATCCCTGGGTCTCAGGGTCCCTGGCTCTGGGGGATGTCAAAGCCTTGTGGGGTTCCGGGGTCCCGGGGTCCTGGGGGTTTAGGGTCTCAGGGTTCCTGGGTCCCAGGTGCCGGTCCACTCACTCGAGGACTCGCTGTAGTAGACGCCGATCCGCTCCAGCTGCAGCGCCGAGTCGCCCACGTAGGAGCCGGCCGGGTCGATGCCATGCTCCCCGCCGATCTCCTCCCAGAACTGGGGACACGAGGCCGTCAGAGCCGCCGAAGTCCGCAGCCCGCACCGCCCCGCTCCCGGCCCGGGGCCCGCCCACCTTGGTGCCGATCTGGTTCCCGCACTGGCCTGCCTGGATGTGCACGATTTCCCGCATGGCCGCGTGGCTCGCTTGCGGACGCTGGCGGCGACTGAGGCCAGGGCGGGGAACTCGGCGACTAGAGCCCGTCTGGGCCCGCCCCCGCTCCAGGTGGCCAATGAGAGTCGGCCTCTCCCCACGGCCACGCCCCTGACGCCCGTGAGACCAATGGCAGTCTGTCAAGTCCTCGGGGCCCCGCCCAGTCTCCGCCACGGCCCTCGGTCTCTGCGAGTCACCGCTGCCGCCCCGCCCCGTCCCGGCCCCGAAGAGTCTGCGGCTGCGTCCGGGTTCGAACTCGCCGGTCTACGCAGCCGGCCACCCGCGCCCCGCGGATCTTGGCAGGTTCGGGACCGAGGGGCCGCGGGCCACAGTTTATGGTTTCAAGGGTCTGCGTCGCTCAGCTGGAATCCAGGCTAGTCTGAAACTCGCAATCTTCCTGCCTCAGCCTCTCAAGTAACTGCTCCGACCTGAGCTTGTCTGTCTGCTCTTCCCCAGAGGCGGGTTAGGGTTAGGGTCAGGACGAGCCGAGCACCCTGGGTTCCCTTTCCTGATGCGAGCACGAGTCCTATTTCACCTGTGACCACTCCCGGACCTCTCCGGGCCACGAACATCCCGGGTTAGGACTTCCCAGGGTCGGGAGGCGCAGGAGCTGCACTCAGCCCCTGGGAGGGGAAGCCTAACTCAACCGTTGTGGGCCGGGCGGGGCGTCCCCACTAGGTCTCCGACCCTAGTCCCCTGCAAGGCCCTATCTGGCCCCTTCCAGTCCACTGTGCATGCAGACCAGAGGGACCTGGGGACAGCGGGGTAGCCTGTGTTTCTAAAGGCTGGGGTTGCAGTCAGTACCCTGTGGCCTCTTGCACTTCCCTGGGCTCCTCTGGGAAAGGACGGGTTGTCCTGGCACCACTGGCTAGACCCTTGCACCAACACCTGCAGGCTGACTGTGCCACCAGGGAGCGGAGGAGGAGGCAGCCTTGTTCTGTAATTTCTAACCAAGGTGTCTTTTAGATACGTGAAAACTGGGGAAAGCTCTGGGTGTGTGTGTGTGTGTGTGTGTGAGAGAGAGAAGGCATGTTCCTTCTGGAGTTTTTCAAAAGTTTCCGGATTTCAGGATTAACTCCCACTCCCGGCTTCCTGTGGTCCCCACATGTCTGACAGGAGACGTGCCTGTCCCCACCCACTCCTCCTGACCCCACTCCTCCCCAGTCTCGAGGCCATGACCTTCCGGAAGGGAGCTTTGGCATCCTGCTGAACCTCAACTGGCCACTGCTGGCCTGTCCTTGCTCCCAGGGCTAGAGAGAGTCAGCGCGGCCCAGAAACTCACTGTAGCCTGGGTCCCAGGGGGCACAGACTGACCTATGGGGGTGTCTGAAGGCCACCCCCTGTTTCAGGACCTCAGCTGCCACCCACACTGGGCAGGGGAGGTGGAGGGTGGGCACCTGAAGACGGGGCCCCTCGGAGATCAGTGGGTCTCAGGTCAATTGCTGTCCAGTGGGGTCAAAGGATTCCTGCCGGGGTCTGAGGGGCCTGGAACAGGAGCACACACAGGGAAGTCTGTTGTGGAACACATTTAGATGTGCAAATTATAACTCAAGCTTAAAGAAGGGCCTGGGGACACAGACATGGTGGTGCATGCCTGCTGGGAGGCTGAGGCAGGAGGGCTGCAAGTTCGAGCCCAGCCTGGGAAACCTAGCAGTAGTTCAGTGCGAAGGCCCTGGATTTGGTTCCAACCAAACAAACACACAAAGTTGTGGAGGGCACCTTCTAGTCTACATTTAAAGTACATATTCAGGGCCAGCGGTGCAGCTCATAGGAAGCACACAGCCCCAGAGCATGGTCTGCCCCCAAGCCACGCCCAGTCCCGAACACACCACACACACACACACACACACACACACACACACACCCGCGCTCTCTGCTGGGCGAGGCCTCCTCCCTGGGCTCGCCCGGCAGCTAACGCCCAGAGCAGCTGTGTCCCCACCCGGGCTGCCAGGGATGCTCCTCCAACACCACTCCTCTGGCTTTGCTCTAAAGAGCAGCTGGAGAAGGGGCCCGGCAGGTGCCTGGCTATTTTTGGGTGACCATCTGCCAGCCAGGGCGGGCCAGGCAGCAGCATCAGGCCTGAGGAATGCCCAGCGGGCAGGGGCAGGACAGCTGGGGACCGAGCCCTGCTGAGATGATGAGACAGGAGGGTCCATCCTCACCAAAGGGGCACGGAGTGGGAGGATGTCCCTACCTGCTGTGAAACAAGCCCCAGAGAGCTCCGGGCTGGGGCGACTCATGAGGCTGCGACTGGGTCACCTCAGGGGAGGGAGGAGATGAGCAAAAACTTTTCATCTGGGAAACGTTAGCGCCCGCACAGGGCCCAGAGCAGTGAAAGCAGTGTGGCCATCGCCCAGCTTTAGGTTCAGGCTTTTTCTAAACAGATCCCCAGGATGTAACTGTTTCCTGAAAAGGGAGAAGCAAAATAAAGGATGTGTTTGTGACAGGCTTGTTGGAAACGGCTTCATTTCCTGGGAAAATGAACGGGAACTTTTGAAGGTGTGGAATTGAATTTCTCTGGGGCATTTCCTCCTCCTTGTGTGAGAATCACGGGTGTTTATTTCCCAAAGTCCTTTCCAGCTCTGCTTCCTTCAACATCAGAACCAGGCCCCAGAGGAGCGGGACCCAGAGGCCCCAGTCCCAGCAGCACAGATTTGCTCCAGGCCCCAGGTCTCCTTGCCTGTAGAACCGTGACAATAATGTCTCTCAGCCAAACTGCTATGAAAATCAAATACAATCATTTCAAGGCATGGAACTATTTTGTAATTTAAAATGTATTTAAAATTTTAAAGGACTTTTTTGTTTCTCTTTGATACAGTGTCCCACTGAGGTACCCAGGCTGGCCTGGAACTTCTGGGATCCAGCAATCCTCCTGCCTCAGCCTCCTCCATAGCTATGACTGTGGTTTATATGGATTTAAGGAGTTATTTGAACAATGGCTGACGCAACAAAGGTCACCAGCTCTCTCACGGAGGACAAGGGTGGGGTCTGCACGCAGGCGATCTTGTCCTCGTTGCAGGCTCTTGGGTCTGATACAAAGGTGGGACACCCCTCCGTTCTCTTCCCCAAGCTGTGAAGCTCCTTCAGGCCTGCTGGGTGCTGAGGACCTGACACCTGGCAGGTCAGCGGTCCTGCCTCCAGCCCCTCGGTCTGTCCTGTATTCCCACTTGGCTGTGGCCTGAATGTGTGTCTTGTTTTCTCACTTCCCTGCAGCCAGGGCGGGTGCCTTGTGGACACCGTGGATGACTTCCGGTCACCTGGAGCCGGGTGTGCCTATCCCAACTGAGGAGTGGTGGTGCTCTGTGGGGCAGAGTGGCTCCCAGCCCAGTGGCTGGATGAGCGGTGGACGCTGGCTTTGGGGAGTCTGCTGCACTGACCGGTCCTGTGTGGCTCCGGCGTCCCCGCCCGGCTGCTCCTGCTGGCTGACTGTCTGTGGTGCTGCCAGAGGCCTGGGCATGGCCGGCAGCTGCCCGTGCTGCAGTCTGGGCCCACAGGAGGGCACAGCGCTGTGGGCACGACCTTGGCATGGAGTCAGCTCAGAGGATGCCCGAGGCCAGGTGGAAAGTGTCTAGTGCCGCCAGCCTGACACTGGGCGGGGAGATGCCCTGTCCAGCACCTGCAAGGCTGTACCAAGCCAGTCTGCACTGTGCGGGGAGCAGTGCATGTTGGGTGAGTTCCTCTAGGGCTGTGGCCTGCTTTATTTTGGTATTGTTTGTCGCTTTTTTGGGGGTGGATGTTGGGGATCAAATGCAGGGCCTCGTGCGTGCTAGGAGAGCACTCTACCACTCGAGCTTTATCCCAATCCCTGTTTGCTGCTTTTTTTAGACAGGGTCTTGCTATGTAGTTCAGCTGTCCTTGAGCTCCTGGCGATCCTTCTGCCTCAGCCTCCCGCGTGCTGGGATTACAAGCGTGCGCCCCCATGCCCAACTGCTATTGTTGTAGGTTTTGTCCTTTTTCACAGCTGTATACAGGCACTATCATTTAATAAAACTTTAGCTGCGTGTTTGTACTAACATACCTGGCTGATGACGTAGCTCAGTTCTGGAGCACTTGCCTAGCGTGCTCGAGGTCCTGGACTCAATCCCCAACACCACAAAGAGAAAATATTTTTCTACCCTGTTTTAACATCTGTTTTCTTATTCAGTGCTTGTGACGCTGTGGGTGTGGTGGAAAAGTCACATTATACCCACTTCGCTGATGGGGAATCCAGTCTCCGAGATGTTCGATAGCTCTCCGAGATCACGAAGCCAGCAAGACGCAGGCCCGGCGCGAGGACCAGGTACAGCACGGCGCTCGAGGAGAATCTGTGTCCAGCAACACACAGTGTTGTCGTACAGGAAGCAAGCTGATGTTCCCATTGATCAGAATACAAAATAGCTTCTTTTTTATTCCCAGCTAAATGTCATAAACTGCAGTTCAAGTGCTGTGAGCTGGAGCGTGCCGATCTGATCACGATAATGAGCTCGTCTTTTTGTTTAAGTTTTAGGGTGTGTTGGATGGAGTCTTGAGCTCGCCTGCTGCTCTGTGGCTTCCGGTCCTCTGTCCGAGCCGTGCTTGGACTCCGACCTGGCGCCGGCGACAACGTGGAGCTCAGCTCGGGCCGATATGCTCACGGGCGCCCGGTTCTTCGAGTGGCGGCAGCTCCTCCAGACTGCTCCGCTGTCCACGTCCGTCCCCCGAGCCTCAGAAACGCTGGGTTGGATGGATGCCGTGTTGCGTCAGTCACCTCTTACTCGTTTTCAAGCTGTGGCATTTCGTACCCAGAGTTCGGCAAGGTTTCAGGATTTAATAACTTGAAGT
>PVJO010014216.1:0-49094 GCA_004026905.1 Hystrix cristata
CAAAAAGCTTTTTTATTGCCAAACAAATGGAGGATGATAAAAATGGCTGGAGTCATTTGAATCCAAGGGCGATGGACTCTCATTTATTTTTGGTACTAAACATGACTGGAGTTAGTTTCTATTTTTAAAGAAATATACTGATTTTAAATAAATCAGTTAAAATTATGCATAAGAATGCTCATGAGAAGATGGCCATTGCAGATAGAGATGAAGCCATGGAAGTTTGTTGATTCCTTGCTGTCTCTCCTAGGTACCAGGCCAGAAAGTGTCAACTCCTCACAATGTAAAGGTATAACTTAATCATATGCTAGGTTAAGATAAGTGAAGCATTCACAACAGGCACAAAATTTAAGAGTAATTTTTGAAAACTCCATAATCAATATAAATACTATTTTGTGCAATGATATTTAAAAAAAAATGCTCCCAAATCTATAAGAAAAAAAGACAAGAATTTAACTAAAAACAGAATCTGAACCTGGGCACGCAGGTACATCCCTACAATTCCAGCTACTTGGGAGGCTGAGGCAGGAGAATCACAAGCTCAAGTACAGCCTGGACTGCTTAGCAGGACCCCGCCCCTGAATTAAAAATAAATTAATTTAAAAAAATAAAAAGGACTAGAGAATGCAGCTCAGAGCTCTCTGTGATCAACTGCCAGTAATGGGGGAAAAAAAACCAGAATCTGACCCTGCCCTTTATTACTCAATTCATTTACCTCATGCCAATCCCAGCTGTAATGTCAACTTATATCCGAAAGTCTCCTCTTGCTCAGATTCATTCCTGCCCTGCTCTTATGGGATAGAAAGATTGAAAAATAAAAATACAGAGAGAGAAGGCAGCAACCATTGGAATAACCCCTCAAGAAGATTACTAATTTCTCATGGAGGCTCCAGGGCCCCATACAGATCCTGTTAATGAGCTTCTTCAGAAAGCCAGTAATTTCCCCTTTTGTGGTCCAATCTTGAGAGCCATGTTGATGTCCAGTTGCTTTCTGGTATTTAAATATAGCCTGGGGAATTTCCACACTACTCTCCTCAGATGAGATGTCTGTACTCCAGCTCCACTGAAACTGTTGTAACCCATAGCTTTGGGGCCTAGATGAGCCCCAGGAGATTCCTCTCCACTCAAGATTTGCTCAGGTACCACCATGCCTAGATATTATATGAAAGGAAGCTAATATTCAAAAGAGGAGTAGAGGGGGGAGAACCAAGAGACACCATGTACAGGTACAAAACAAACATGTTAAATGTGATCAATATATGGACAATGTACCAATACATGTTCTTGGTTAAAAAATAATAAAAACAAACAAACAAACAAACAAAAGAGAAGAGAACTAGAAAGGAAGAAGGAGGAAAAGAAGGAAGGGAAAAAGGAAAGAAAAGGGAAAGGGAAAAAATAGAAAAATGTAAATAAACCTGCTGTAAATAGGGAAAGGGGAGCAGAATGGAAGAGTGGGAAAGAGGGGGGAAAACCAAGATACATCATGTACAGGAACAAAATAACCATGATGAATATGATCATTATTATACAATGAACCAAGTACATGTTCTTGGTAAAAAATAAAAAGGTTTTTGCTGAAAAAATTAGTATTAAAATAAAAGCCACATAATTTACATGTGGAGAGTAGGAAAGATGCTTTGAGGGCATCTCCAGAATATGCAAGACCACATCCATTACAAGGGTGCAAAGCTGTAAGGTTTCATTCAAGAAGATAGCCCCAGAATATAGTGCTCTAGAAGGAGTTCCTAAAGAATTGGTTTCCTAGGATTCCATTTATAGTTCTCAGCAATCCAGGCACTCAGAGGCCTCTGAAGTCATGACCAATGAGAGCCTGGCTACTGCTTGAGCTGGTAACAGATACTGGCATTATCCACACAGTGCTGGTTTTACAGGCATGCAGGAAGTATGAGTTTTTGAGTCAGGCAGGCTTCTAACCAGGTTTCAGAAGAAGGCCTGGGAGGCTAGGCAGTGTACCTACGACAGAGCAGTGCTTGAACTTGTGAGACTGAAGATGAAAGTTTAGTGGAGAGTCCAGGAATTTGGAGAAAACAGGAACATGGAGTATCTGCTGAGGAAAATTTCAGGCAGTGAGCAAAGCCACCCCAAAAGAGAAGCAATGAGAGCTGCAACAGACAATGCCTTAGGGATACAGCTGCCCAAGCCATTTGGAGTTCACATCTTTGCCCTGGGTGCTGGACAAGGAACTACAGGATCTAATGTTTGCCCTGCTGAATTTTGAGCCTTGCTTTGGTCTGATTTCTTCCTATCCTCTGATTTCTTCCTTTCAGAATGGCAATGTTTACCCTGTGCCATTATTTGGCAGCAGTGTTTGACTTTCTTTTTGATTTTTATAGTACCTCACAGTGAAGAGTTTGCCTTGAATCTCTGGACTTGAACTTTCAGACAATATTGGAACTGTTATGGCCAGTGATGGTGAACATTTTAAAGCTTTCAATAACAAACAGCACACTGTGACACATGTGCCATAGGTCCACCACCACTGTTTAATGACTTCTACAACTTTTAGAGATGTACTAAATGTATTTTGCATAAAAAGATGTGCATGAAAAAAAAAAAAAAAAAAAAAAAAGATGTGCATGAGTCTTTTGGAGGACAGGGGTGAAATGTTATGATTTGGATCAAGAATGCCCCTCGAAAGCCTCATGAGGTGATAGGCAGGCTTGTGGAAGGTAATTGAATGATGGCGGTGCTACACTCATCATTGGAATCATCTACTGATGATTTCAGCAGCTGAGTGTGCTGTTGGAAGGTGGAAGCTGGCTGCAAGAGGCAGGTCACTGGGCGAGGGCATGTCTCCCTTTCTGCCTCCTTCCTTCTCTGTTTCCTGGATTCCAGGATGTGAGCAGCTTTCCTCTGCCATACCTTCTGCCATAACTTTTTTGCCCTGGAGCAGGCTAACCATGGACTGTAACTGTGAGCCAAAATAAACTTCTTCTCCTTTAAGGGTTTCAAATTGTGTTGTGGTTTCAAGTACTGTGTCTCGGCAACAAGACGGTAACTAAGACAAGAGATATGTTAGAGTATTAACCCTGGTTCTTCAGGTTATGACTTTATTTGAAATAGAATCACTATGACATTATTTGAAATAGAATCATTATGACATTATTTGAAATAGAGTTATTACAAAGGTAAAGAAGTTAAAATGAGGTCATTAGGATGTGTCCTAATCCAATGTGACAAGTGTCCTTATAAAAATAGGGTATTTTGACACAAAGACGGACACAAAGATAGATACAAAAATACTATGCAAGTATGAAGGATGCTCAAGATAAGGCTTCTACAAGGAACAATAAAAGTTGTCAGCAAACACCAGAAATTAGGACAGACACCTAGAACAGATTCTCCCTCATTGTCTCAAGAAACTAACTGTGTTGACATCTTGATGTTGGATTTAACAACTTCCAGAACTGAGGCAATAAATTTATTGTGCACGTCATTTACTATGTATTTGTCACAAGAGATCTAGTGTCGTCTTGCATCTACGTGTTCCCCCAAAGCCTCAGGCACTCATAGGTGGGGCTTTTCAGAACTAGATGGATCCAGGGTATGTGATACTGAGATTAAGGGTGTGTGGTACTAAATTAGTCCACTGATTAAAATTAGCATAGTCCTGGGTGTGGCAAATGAATTTACTGAAAACAGGAGCCTAACCATGGGTGTGGCTGGCACCACCCAAAAGGTTTACAGTTTATTTGGGATAAAGGGGAAAGGCAAATTCACTTCTGCTGCTGCTCTCTGCCTTCTGTTTACCACACTATGGACTGTTTCTCCTCTGCGATGCCCCTCTGCCATGTTTCCCTGCTTTGAAACCAGCCAACAATGGACTGAAGCCTTTAAAACCTGAATTGAAGCAAACTTTACCTCCTTTGACTTTGGATGTTGGGTATTTTGTCTCATCAAGGGGAAAAGTCACTAAGATACCTACTAAATTAATACAGGCACCCAAAATCAGGGCCAGCTCCCTCAGTATTCCTATAGTTCCCAACTAGCCCTGAGATGAAACCTTCCTAACATACATTCATACATTCAGTGTCATCACATCTTGCCCAGAAAGTCATCTGCCATGCCTTTTTTCTTTGTTTTATATACTACGATCAAAGCCCCAACTGCTGTTTTCTGAAAAAAAAAAAAAAAAAGATGATTTGTTAGTCAAGGAAACTGAGGTTTTGGCTTCAAGATGACTTGAAATCAGAGTGTTAAAAGTCTGGAGTGGATTCCCGGGCTTGTCTCTGACTGCTGAACAGAATTTCTTGGAGAAAAGTCCAGCAGTCTTCATTTTAATGACTTTAAAAGTGTGTGTGTATACATGTGTGTATTCATTTGTGTTGCTATGTTTTGTTTTGTCTCCTAAATAGTATCTATTCATACCTTATATATTCAAAAAAATTATTTCCTATTTGGTTCTAAAATCCTATGTTTTTTTCATATTGTTATCCTGTGCTTTTTTATTAGACGTAATATGGTTTTATATGTAAAAAGTTGTTTCACATACTTGTCATATGTGTATATGTTATGTAGTATATATCTTTTATACATTTTAATTTTGTACATTTTATACTTTTTTAATATAAGTGGTAACTTATAATACATTACTTAGCACTTTCTTGTTTTATGCACTTAGACATACACCTTGAAAAATCTTTGTATGTTAATGCATAGAGATTCACAACTCCTTTGTTTAAGAACCATCATTTATCATTTGTACCTGAAACGCAAGTAACAGTGGAAAACTAGATTGTTGTCCTGAGGTGAAAAACAAATTATTTTCCCTGCATCTAAACTAAGAACAGTGAGCTTAGTGGGGAGTGGTTACTCGTATCCTGAACTGATCGTGATGATGCCAAGAGAGACAGAAAGTCATGCTGTGGAAGCAAAGGGCAGAGTACGGAAGAGAAACAAATGAAAGACACTAAAAAGTATTCCTGTCTTAACCTTTGTAGATTTATATTAATGCAAGGAGTCCAAAGAGAAATAATGGCTCCTTTCTCCAAGCAATGGCTTTTAATTTTGAATGTAACTTAGAAAAATATTGCTTGATTTAACAAAAAAGCAAAAGCAATATAACAAAAATTATGTCTCACAATATTAACAACTATGTCTAACAATTTTCCAAAGTTTATACTCTCACCCCTATTGTATTATGGTTCCAGTTGTTTTGTATACTTGCCAGGCTATTGTACTTGCTTTTCCAGTTTAGCCATTCTGGAGAATATGTGGTTGGATTTTCTTGTGGTTTTAGTTTCTAGTTCCTTGACCCTAAAAGAAGTTGAGGTCTCTGTAAGTTTCTCCACATTCAGGTATCGCTTTCTGTAAAGTGTTCGTTAAAGCCTTTACTTTTCTCTTAGCTTGTTCTTTTCTAATTGCTTTGTGGGAATTCTTTGCATATTCTACCTACAAGTCTTTTAACTGACATAAGTATTTCAGATGTCTCCCCACATGGTAGTCTCCCCATTTACTTTTTCTTAGTGTCTTTTGAAGAACAGATGTATTTAAGATTGGTAAAATTGCTTGTGAAAATTGTTAGGCAATATGTACTAAACCTGAACATACGCATATAAGCAATGAACATATGCAATTCTGCTAAATACATACTCGATCGAAACATATACATATGTTCATCAGAATATATGCATTGAAATGTTCATAACAATATAATTCATAATGACCAGAAACAGGAAACTATTCAAATGTGCCTCAACAACAAAATGAATAAATGAACTGTGGTATATCAATATAATAGGCTATTAGACAATGATGAAAATAAATGAACTATGACTGCACATGACAATATGAATGACTCTCACACACATAATGTTGAAATAAATAAACTTGGCTCAAAACAGTACATATTGTGATTTTATTTGTATAAAGCTAAAAAAAAGCTAAATCAGGATAATATCTTTTTGGGAAAAACTGATAAAAGGAAACTATAAAATGGGCACCAAAACCATCACTAAGGGGGTGGGAATTTAGCTCAGTGGTAGCTGCTTGCCTACCAAGGACAAGGCCCTGAGTTTGATCCCCAGCACCTTCCCCCTAAAAAAACACTAATAATTTTGTTTCTTAACTTGAATTCTGATTACACAGATGTGTTGAGTTTGTGAAAGCTCATTGAACTCTTACAGTATAGAGTTACCTATATACCCTTATAGTATATGTATTTTGTATATGTAAATATATAATATAAATATGAATCCATATAAAATTAAACAAAGCTAACAAAATCACATTAAAAAGCTGCTAGAAGATATTACAGGTGATATGTTCATGACCACTGGGTAAGGAAAGATCTCTGCCCTGAGATTATGATCCATTTGATTTTGAATGAGCACAGAAATTAACATCTCAAATGAGTCTAATATATAGCCATACTTGGGAACTAGTGTTTTCAAGTACAGGCATAATGCATAATGAAAGTGTTTGTCCAAAGTCTATCCAAATAGCATGTAGTCTACAGTAAAATATGATGATGAAATTGGCCAAAAATTATAGATTAGCTCCTTCAAATATGTCATTCCACATGCTGTTTCTGACAAAGCTTTCATAATAGACTAAAAGTCATGAATTTTTATTTCATTATAGAAAGGAATAAGAATAGTGAAGATAAACAAGTATAGTCTAGAGCTAACATGGAAGAAAGGGTAATTTTTTTCAAGTCTCAGATCTATGGTCTATGATGTCTAAGAGCAGTTCACACTGTCAAAGCTTACAATGATCTTGTTTTGCTTAACCAGAAATTTTCCTCATTAGAATTCTATTGTAGAAATGTTAGTCCTTTAGCTCTTTTTGATAGCAAGTTTCCATGTAGCCCTTTCTTTACTCTTACTTCCAAATTCCAAATGAAGAATCATAATCCTCCAGTGGTGGATCTTAATGTGCGCACATTGTCCACAGCCTGCCTTGAACAAATAGCTAACCATTTACATGTTTGTTTTGTTTTGTTTTGTTGTTGGGTTATTTGTTTGTTTATTTTTATCGTACTGGGGATTGAACCCAAGGCTTTCACATTGAGCTACATCCTATCTCTTTTGTTGAATTTTTTTTTTTTTTCTTTTTGGAGACAGGATCTTGCTAAGTCAGTAAGTTGCCCAGGCCAGGCTCAAGTTTATGATTCTCCTGCTTCAGCCTCCAAGGGTCCCAGGATTACAAGTATGAATCTTGATCATCTGAGATTGAGATTGTACAAGGAATGAAAGAGCCTTCTATTCTGCAATGGAGCTTGTTTTTTTGCTTGTTTGGTTGGTTGGTTTTGCCCCAGATGCACATGCCTCTCAGAAATTTGATCTATTTCCATCACTCTGCTGCCTCCTTTTTTCACCTCCCTCCATCTTTATTTCTCCTCCCAGTTAAACAGGAGAAAGAAAGGCCAGTAATCCCAGATCTGAGTGAGAAGGGGTAGAGCGGATAGGGATGTCTGAGGCTGGTGCATTCCTGTGGTTTTAGTCATGGGTTCAGATTCTGGGGCCTGCCGACCAGGTTCTCTGTTGTCTTTAACAGTTTCTAGGGGAAGCCTACATACAGACCCCGAATGAAACTCCCACTTCTCAGAGCAGTCCCGGCGTCACGATCACCTGGAATCGGAGCTCGGGAAATATGCTTATTGCTGGTATGCAGCCAGTCATTCAAGGGTTAGCTCAGGCAAATGTTTGTGCTTAGCTGCAGTTAGCTTGGCAGAGACTGATCCTCTCAGTGACCATGAGACTCTCCTCACAGGCGGTGTCTGCTCTCACCTTGACCCAACTCAAAGATCAAATACTCCCCTGGCGCTGACTGCTCATTCTCTCATTCAGCCCTAAGATCTCCACTAATATCAAAAGGTATCCCCACAGGACAAGATGAAAAGGCCAGGCTAGTCCCTGTAATTGAGCTAGCAAACCACAAGGGTGTGGAAGTTCTGCTTCCTCTGAAATGTGCACCGTGAGTGAGCAGGGCGACCAGAGTCCTAGCAACGCTCAGTCTGTACCCTGATTTTGTCATTTCTTTTTCCTTCTATACTTTCTGCTCTAAAGGAAAGATATATAAATAAACTCATTCATTTCATGAGGTTTAAATAAAGAAGGGTGCATACCATATTTCGAATGTAGTATAACACACATTGGTAGGCATTTTCTGGGTTTCTCAACCCTCTAATGAAAGTAGTTTAGTCTATTCATTGCACATGATTGTCCTCTCAATCAGATGGAGTCTGATGCTAATCAGGTCAAAAGCTTTATTGCCAGAAGAACCAGTTAGTTTTTTCTCATTCATAGGCTTCATTACTCCCAAATCCCAAGCAGCCTGGAAATGTCTGCTATTGTCACTGGAGACCAAGAAGATACATGATTTTGTACCATTGTTCTATAGTATCATTATTATTACCTTCACACACAAAGGACAACATAGATTTGTTGTATCATAGCATCACATGATGCTGTGAAACGGCCAAAGGAGGCAGCCACCAGAACGAGAACGCAAGAAGGGCCTGGAAGGCCTCAGTTTATCTTTCTTCTGCCAAATTATAGAAGAGTAACTTTGGGTAAGTCACTCTTCTTCTACTTCTGCATCTGTAAAACAAGGATGAAGAAGCAAAGTTCCAATCCCTGCACTATTTTCTACATAACACTACAGTATTGTGAAGTGTACAATAGATCACACACATGAAAGTGCTTTAGAAAATGTAGTATCTTTTTAAAAAGTAGTCAGTTGTTATTGCTACTTGCCATTTTGAATCGCTCATCAGTCATGGGTTAAAACCATTTGGGCCTGGGGTAAAATACAGTTTTTTTCAGTAAAATATTAAACCCATACAGACATGGAGTTGGAGTAGAGAGAAAGTGGTCTCTCACATTATATAGATCCATGGATTATAGAGACTGGATTTCAAAAGCCCACTCTCTTGGGCTGGGGATTTAGCTCAGTGGTCAGAGTGTCTGCCCTGCAAACACAAGGCCCTGAGTTGGATCCCCAGCACCAAAAACAAAACAAAACAAAACAAAAAAGCCCACTCTCCCAAAGTAGGTGAAGTATATAGCATCATTGACGTTCTCGTCAATGAAGTCGGAATTAGGAAAATAATTGGTATGAACAAGCCATTTTACCAGAAAATACCTAAACCTAAAATTAATGAGACCCTACTGAATTTGTGGCACAAAAAACTTAAAAGAAATACACACCCATGACAGAGAGGAGCAGAGTGAAACATCTCTGAGTGGGAAGACCTTTCTTCCATCAGCAGATCTTTGCCACAGTAGTCTCAAGGATTTCTTAGAGTGACACAGGGTGTCATCATTAGCTGTCACTTTTCCCACCACTATGGATACTTCATGCTTTGGATAAGGATTTGTGAAAATATCTAGTGACTGGAACTCTGGGGTTTGAAATAGGTTGCACTAAGCTCCCCAAATTGGGACAAATGAGACTGTGCCTGAGACCTACAAGCACTTCATAGCCACCATCATGGTCTAGGATAGAGAGCAGGCACAATACAATGTGTTAAATAGGCAACATGGGTTATTTCCAGGAGTGGAATTTGGGAAGCAGAGGTAAATGAAGACCCCCTAAGGATTTGTAACTTTAATGTAGAATACTTTTATGTTGCCAGTCTTTGGTCCATGGTGCTAATTCAGTGTGTCTGGAGGGAATACTGAACTAGCCAAGTTTCATTAAGTATCTACTTAGAACCTTACATATAATAATTTTCAAATCTTTTATTAAGATACTTGAAAAACAAAACCATTAATTTACTTCTCTCTGGCTAATTTCAAAGCACTTATCTTCATAGTACCTAAGAAGGCAAAGGTAAATCTAATAAATAGGGAGGAGAAAAATATCTTCAGTGTCTTCTACAAAAAAACCAATTTGAACACTGTGATTTGAGTACTCTTCTCTCTGCCGATTATAATACTGAGATACAGACAGCCAAGCCCCTCGGGCTACTAAGTAAGATTTTCTTCCCTTATTTTTGATTGTTTAAATGAGATTTCTTTATTGAAAATATTTGATAACTAAATCATTTCAATATGTTGTTGATCAAACTGCCTGCAGTTTAAGCAAGTTGGAGAATTTACCGTTCCAACAGGTTCCCAGCTGGAGGTAACTACTCAGGGGCAAACATTTTGTGGATAAGCTTGAAGTCCTATTTTATGCATAATCTTCTTCTCCCTACTCCTAATTCCAGCCATGTTAAAAGTATATGCAATATTACTTAATTGAGAAAATATCTTATGAATATTTCAGTGTAGCAATAAAATCAAGGTATTATCTTTACTACTCAGTGCTCACTACATTAACACACCTCATTTATTTGCTGTTATCACAAAAGAGGCTGTTTCAAATAAATGAACTTTCCAGGTAATCATAACTTATGTATATAATACATACTCTGGCCATGTGTATTAAGTATTAAACAGTTTATTTAAAAATGTTTCTAAACTGCATCAAATGCTTTTCTGCCTTCTAAGCAGAAGCCACCTGTCATGATTTTTGTGCTATTATTTATTTTGACAATTCAGAATCAATGCTACAAACATACTGCATATTAGTTATGCAGCAGAGTTGCACTAAGGAAATTCTTCCCAAAATCTGTGGAGCGGGTCACTGCCTACACACAAAATGACCCTGTGCTACTTACTGCAATGCTCGTTGTTCTTGAGTCTGCATTTTCTCATTTCCCTGCATCCTTTATCATGATGTGACTATCACTGCGGCTTCTTGCTGATTCTAATAGACTTGACCTTTGTTTTAATGAAAGCTGAAAAACCACATTTCCAAGCTTATAAAATTTTTACGTAAAGAATATACTGGCTGCAGGTGAAAAATCAGAAGGACTATATACATAAAGCTAATGAACTAAATATATGAATATTGAGAAATCCTTTTGGTTGCTTTATAGGATTTAAAAAATATTACGTTCTGGGTATTTCTCAGGTAAATTTTAGATAAAATGTGACCCATGTAAAAGAAAGTGTCACGGTTTTTAGACATGTGAGATGGCTTTGAGTCATACTTGTTCATAGCATATTTTTTATAAACTTAATTCACCAGGCAGACTGTGATTATAAATGCAAAGCAGATCTCGAAAGGGGTTTCTGTGTTGGGAAGATTTCTTAACATTATTACCCACTAACACCCTGCGTGTTACTTTTGATCATGCAGTCATCTCATGTGTGTTTGCCACGTGCATCCCTGCGCCAAGGACGCCGGTTAGTGAAGTCTTGTTAATGTTGTGAGTCGTGCGCTTGCCACAGATACATAAAGGAGCCAGTGGCTTGGACCACGTCAGGCTCTCTAGTCTTCATGATCTGGATGCAATCATGTGACAGGGTCACTAACGCTCGGAGATTCTGAGTAGGAGGTTTTGTCTTTTCCAGGGTTACCTCAGGAAGACAGAAACTTGCCTGAAAATAGGTCAGAAGCAGCTAATTTCAAAGCCCTCATCAGAGTGGGGTTTTCTGAATTCCCTGTTAAATAAATGTCTCTAAAAACAGATCTCGCCTTTTCTCCCAAACATCTGAACCACAGGAAGCCGGAAATTGGGGCAGCTGAGTACAGTTAAATGACTCTAGAGAATCTAACATTAAAGAAGAAACATCTTGGGTTAGCGCCTCTACTTCTCTTCTACATAGTTAAGGAGCTCAGTAACCCCCCAACCAATATATACATTTAACTTGGTTTCACCTCTAGTATTGGTAAGGCCTCCGGTTTGAAGTTTTGCAGTTTCATTCATTCTCTTTATATTTTAATGAAAGCCTTAAAAACAACAATAAAAATTCTTCTCGGCATGTTTTAAATCCACAAGTTTCAAAAATTTGAAGGACTATCTAAACTACCCCCAAGCTCTCTTTCAGCTATTGCATGGTCATCTAGTCCATTGGTGTATTATGTTGTCTGAGCTTGCGCTGTCTTTCTTTCATATTTTTTATAAATCAGAAACAGGTTTAAATTCTGAAGAGGAGTGTCTTATTGGTAAACCATAGCCCAGAAGATGGTAACATATTCTTGTGATTATTTATGTGATCTCTATGTTAGGCCTAAAAAATACTGTCTTTAAAATATGTCACTTCCACAAGTAGAAACAGCATTCTTGCGTGGACTAATGGCATCCACCCACTTAATCAATCTACAAAACTTTAATGAGCACTTAGTGTCTAAGAGTGCGCTAGAATTTAGTACCTTGCGGGGGTACAAAACCAACACGAATTGGGTGTTTACAGACCTAGAGGGATAGATGAGCATTAGAAGAAAACTTACACAAATTAATAATTTACATATCATGGTGAAAATTGCCCTGAAGAAACATGTCAAGGGATTCTCTAACTAGGGGCCATGAGCAAACATGGGAATCAGCAACACCTTTCCTGAGGATGACATGTTTAAACCGAGGCTGAGGCTAAAGCGGCTTTGCTAGATGAAGAGGGGAGACTAGTCAGTCAGAGAGAAGGACAAACACAGAGGCACGAGCAGAGTGCTGCTTGTTCAAACCAATCATGAGTAGGCACATTTAGAATCTGCATGGCTTTTAAGTCCTCTTGCTTGTGAGTCCGTAGCTTCTGTCTCCACTCCAGTTTCACCAAGCCTGGGAGACTTTCCTGACCACCATGGCTACTCAGACCCTCCTGCCTCTAAAATATTAATTATAGTATCTACTTAGTGCTAAGCACTTATTAGTTTTAAAAATTATTTCCCTTATATTAGTCTGGTTGGACTACAATAACAAAATAGCATGGATGTGTGGCTTACACAGCAGCAATTTATTTCTTATAATCCTGGAGCCAGGAAATTCTGAGAGCAAGGTATCAGCAAGGTAAGTTTCATTCTGAGGTCTTTTCTCCTGGCTTGTAGGTAGCTGTCACCTCACTGTGAGTTCACATGGCTGTCTCTTTGTGCAGGTTCAGTCAGGGGAAGGGGGAGCACTCTCTGGGGTCTCTTCCTGGAAAATCTCTAATCTCATTATGAGGACTCCACCATAACATTATCAAACTCTAATCACCCCTAATTACCTCCAGAAGGCCTCATTTCCAAATAGCATCATATTAGGGGGTAGACATTCAACATATGATTTTTCCTCTCTTTTCTCTCTCCTATCTATCTATCTATATCTATACCTATACCTATACCTATACCTGTATCTATATCTATATCTATATCTATATCTATATCTATATCTATATCTATATCTATATATATCCTGCCTCCCCAACTATACTGTCAGCAAGAGAATATAGTGGAGTTATCCTACCATGAACCTAAATTCCCAAAGCCTATTGTACACATCAAACACTCAAATCAAACCACCTATTCAGTGACTAATTGCTAATAAATAATTTCTGACCCTATTCAATTAATCAAAAACACTTTTTTTTTTTTTGGTGCTGGGGATCAAACTCAGGGCCTTGCACTTGCTAGACAAGTGATGTACCACTTGAGCTATATCCCCACCCCCAAAAACACTTATTTAAGTGACCCATATGTCGAATGACTCAACGTTTAACTACAAATATAAATTTTTCCTTGGGTGGGGGAAGGAGGGAAGAAATAAGGGAGAGAGAGAGACAGACAGAGAGAGAGAGAAAGCACGTGAGTGCATTTTTTATACCTGATTTTTTTTCCAGTTTGTTACTGGCATATTCTATTCCTTGCTAAAAATATTCATTTCCATTCCCAATGTAGAATGACCAAGAAAATGAACTAGTATGTGAATGCATGCTGAAGACATATACTTAAATAAAAGATAAAGTGTAGAGAATAAGAATGATTCTAATTTTGCGATATCTGTGTATATGAAAGTCAGTAGAGCAGAAAGGTTGAGAATAAGACTCAAACCCAATTATTTATCCTGTGTGAATACAAACTCTTCCACTCACTAGAAATGTGACTCTGAACAAATTACCTAAGTTCTCTAATCTATGTGATTGGCATAATAATAGGATTCTTATGAAAATTAACTGAGTTAATATTTATAAAGTGTATAGAACATTGAAATCGTCACATCACCTTTCATACATAAAATGATATGAAATGAAATAAAAATATACCATATAAAAGGGCATGAAAAGATATGCAAAGATATTGAGAGGTGATCTCTGATGATAATGTTATTTGATTATACTTTTCTGTGGGGAGTGGTCTGCATTTCCAAATTTTCCACAATGAACATGTCATATTATTGAATTAAAAACAATAATAAAAATGTGTAGGTATGCGTGCATATGTGTGTGCATATAGACTCATCCATATCCATATAGCATTTTATATACATATAATTGTTTCACTCTTTACAAGTCAGTTTCCTCTTCTGAAAGACTGGAATAGTAAATACCTTTCAAAGATGTTGTAAGAAAGAAATAGGTAATTCACGCATACGGTTTCGTCTATCCTTCTGCATACATTCCTAACCTTCTCTGTCATGATCTGCCTGGACCACAACACAGGGCTCTCTTGATCTCTGAATGTAGGTTAAGTTTGGCCATAACAGAGCCCTAGTATAGGGCTACGGGGGCAAAGAATGAGGTTGGTCATGTTCTCTCCTGAGGTCCTGGCAAGTTGGCTACATCCGCACTAAGATCAAAATTAAAATAGCCTTGCTTCAAAACTGACTCCTTCAGATTTTGATAATAGCACCTCCTCCCCTCCACCTTTTATTCTAGGGCATAACAAACACACTCTTACTAGCCAGAGGTACTATGCAATGCCTCGTGGATTGTCTACACCCCACCCACACTTCCCTGAATATTCTTTTATTAGACGTCCTCATGCATTATTCTAACTGAGCTCGTTCATTCCTGCTGGGGAATCCATCTATTTAGGAGTGACATCATCTGACAGAGGGTAACTTTTCAATAATTGGAAGGTATCATATGGGGGAGAAAACAAGGGCAAAGCTCTGAATCCCTACGAATGGACTCTAGTTATCTGCCAGGGGTGTAAGTTATTTGTTCAGCGCCTGATGCATCATGTTCCTATAATCATATAGACTGCTGACTATGTGCTAGGCAATGGCTATCTTGGTTTTGCCTTCCTCAACATTAACCACATTTTTGGTAATCAGGGGTCATATGGATCCTTTCTCTTGCCTCTGCGTGTTTTCCCTTGCAGGGCAACTTCGAGGCCATTTCAGAAGCACTGAATGAAGTCTGAGCTTAGTCTCATCCCTCACTCTTTTAATTTCATGTTAGCTAATCCAGATAGAGATAACCAAGGGGTCATTTTGCTTTTTTCTTGCTAGTTTGCATTTTCTTATACATACAGTATCCTACTCTCCAGGATTTAGCTCCATCTCTAAATTCCCTTGGTAACTTTTCCCTTTACTAAATGACCTTAGCACAGTTGCTTCTCCACCCCATGTGGGTCTCCCTGAATCAAAGATTCCCATCCTCTACACTTTCAACTTTTCTCTTCTGAAATCATGTATTTCCTTGTGCCAGGGACAGTCTAACAAATTCCACTCCTCTGGCCCCATTTCTGAGGAAGATAAGAAACAAACAAAGAACGAAATTTGTGTCTTAGTTTCTTTTTCCCGTTGCTGAGACAAAGTTAAAGTTAAAGAAGGAAAGGTTCATTTCATCTCAGTTTGTAGGGGTTTCAGTCCGTAGTTGGCCGGCTCCAAGGCAGAATGGGATGGCACTGGGCGTCAACATCTGCCTTATTATCACGCTTTGTAAAGATACAGAAGAGGACCTCCGGAACTGCTTCAGAATGCTGCAATAATGACGGGGGAGGTGTGTCTAAAGCAAAGAGTGGTACTTGGGAGATTAATGAGAATGTGTCTTTTACTGTAATAAATTTTATATTTAAACATTCACCATATTCATCTATCTCACCTCATAATTATATAGAAGGAAGATGGTGATAACAATATTGAAAGTAAGATTTCCTCTATTGTTCACTTCCTGGAGATGATTCAAAGTCACAAAAAATGGACCAGTGACCACACTGTGCCAGATCTTTCTTTGTCTTTTCCATAGAGTCTATATCCTGGCTCCTTCCAAGAGTTCATAACGTTACACCAACTCTTTTCCTTCCAGGTAAATCTACATGGACTAGATCATGATGTCTAGGCAGGAAAAGAATGAATGAAGAATTTGTAAAAAGACTGAGGAGTGTTGGCTGCTTCCTGTGAAACTAAGGTACCAAAATTAATCATTGTTAGGGCACAAGCCATAGTCGAGAAAGTTAATTCAGTGATCAAGCATTCAATCTCTCTAGGGCTTTCCATATTAATAAGACAAGAAATTTAAGCTCGATTTCTGGTATTTATATTCTAGAATCTCTGCCTTCTAAAAATTCAGGCCATGCCTTTAAATTGGGACCAGAAATACACATTTATTCATCCATTCATTGAAAGAATTTTTATTGTGAGTCTACTTTATATCAGACATCTGTTGAGCTGGGAATATACAAGACAGATTGTGATCTACTTATTATTGTGGTCAACTTGAGCAGGAATGCCCTGCTGAACTGAGTTGGTGCATCTCTGGGCATAGAAGATCCACCTGAAGGTTATTGCCAACACGATGTAAAGGAGAATGGGAGAAGATTGGCGCCATGTGAATGTTGTAATTTGTAAGTGTCCTGTATTAAATCTTTTCTCTTACAAACCAATGACTCTAGAAAAGTAACTACTACACTGAGATAAAAATTTAAAAATAAACAAGATCTACGAAGGAAATAAGCAACATGAAATCATAGAGAAGGTGGGGAAGGAGTATGTAATTTAGATAAGCAGTAATAAAATACCTCTTTGAGATGTAATATTAAGTGTAAAAGACAAGAAAGAGTTGAAAAAATAGCAAGGAGAAAGCTTTCTTGGCAGCAAAAACAGCACTACTAAAGACTAAACTAAAGCACAGTATGACAAGGAATAGTAAAAAGGATAAAGAAATAATAATGACATATGTACTAGACGTTCTCCACATGCTCTGCTGTTAGAATTAATCCACATCATCTCTTGTAGGCCACACAATTTTCCTATACGTAGGTGGTAGTATTATTCCCATTTTATAGAAGAAGAGACAGAAACAAAGTAGTTACATCCCTCTGTCATGGTCATATAGTAAATGGTGGAGCTGGTATTGCTTCCCTGGATGTCTGATCCTCGGGCCCATACTCACAGCCATGATGCTTAGAGCACTTAAGGAACTGGAAAATAGCACTGTATTTAGAGTACAGGGCACCAGAAAAAGGGAGAGTTGTGGTTGGAGAGGGAGGTAAGAGCCAAGTCAAGACTGACTACAAGACTCAACTTGACCTATTCAGTGTATAACAGGAAGTGTACCAGTGTTCTAAGCAGGAGTGGTACAGTTTACTTTGGAAAAGCCACTCTGATTGCAGGGCCTTGATGGAGAAAGGCCTAACCTTGGACTACCAGCATGATCAGCACTTGGGAGCATGTTGGAATTGCAGAACCACAAGCTCCAAACCAAGCGTGCTGAACTAGAAACAAATACTCCGTCGCTCTAGGTTGACAGATGTTCTTAATCCTTGAGCTATATTTGAATCACTTGGAAGATATTTCCTGTGAGCTGCATCCCAAACCAATTGAGTCAAAATTTCTGGAAGTTGGGGCCTATGTATTTGCAGGTGAATCCTGTGCAACTCAGGTTGAGAACTACTGGATTAGAGAAGACTAGAGGGAAAAGACCAACTAAAAGGCTCTTGCTCTAGTATGACACTTGACTTCCCTGGAAATGGATAGAAGTAGATATATTTAAGATATCTTTCCAAAATAGAATTATCAGAATGTGCTACTGGATTATACGTCAAGATTGAGAAGAGAAGAGAGTGAAAGTGATTCTGATTCGGAGTTGAACATATGATTGGGATAAGGATGACCTTCAGTAAAAACTGAGTAAATTGTGCAAGGAACAGATTTGAAGAGAGAGAAGAAAGCCTGGACCGAGTCATAAACAATTCTACTTTGTAATGGCTGAGGAGAGAAGATGAAGTCCACAAATGAGACTGAGAAAGTGTGGCCATGAACAGAGAAGAGAAATCAGGAAAGGGCAAAGTCACAGCAGCCAAGGGAGAAAAATGTCTCAACAGGAAAAGGGGTACGAGTTACATCAGGGCTTCTGAGTTAACAAGCTGGAAGAGGATTGAGGAGTCTGGCAATAGTAAACATCTTAGGCCATTTGGCTGCCATAACAAAATACTTTAGGCTGGGTAATATATGGAAAATTGAATATGTATAAATTCTGGTGGTTGAAAAGACCAAGATTAAGGTGCCAGCTGATTACATATCTGGTAAAGGCTGCTCTCCGCTTTCAAGATGTCACTTTTTTGTATCCTCCGGAGGTGACAAACACTGCATCCTCACATGGTAGAGGAGATGGAAGAACAAAACACTAGGAAACTTCTCAGTGCCTCGTTAATCACATTCGCAAAGGCAATGCCCTCGTGGTCACCTCTTGCCATTCACGGTGGAGTTTATACTCCGACATGAATTTGGGAGGGACACATACATTCAAATAGAGCAGGAAGGCCATGGCGCCTGAGTCAGAACAGACAAAGTGCAGAGTAGTGATAGAATCGGAAATCTGACTGCCATCTGAAGCAAAGCAGAACAGGAAGCAGAGTCGGGGATTCAGAGGCTTACGCTAAGTTGAGGTATTAAGGTGAAGCAGAGCGGAGGTCTAAGGAGGAAAGAGGTCATGAGCAGAGTCTAAATGGAGAAAGGCCAGAGCAACAAATTCTTATGCATGAACAGGTCATTGAAGGCTCATAATTAAATACCTGCCATCGGCTCTGCTTTTATTGGCCCATGCAATACACACAGCAATGTCACCTATACCTCAGGTAGAGTCCAGACGGATTGGAAAATCACGACTTGGGAATAATCCAAAGGATTTCTTTATTCCCTTAGTATTTGCTAGGTGCTGGCCCAGATGCTGATGATAAAGCAGTGAATGAGAGGTCTGTCCAGTTCTTTCCTTTAGTATCTTACACTGGGGGTGGGGTGAGGAAATGGGGATGTCTAGGAAGAACAGAAAATAAGCAAATGTATACAATTATGTCAAGAAGTAATAATATTTTTTAATTTTTGTTTTTATTAGTACATATTTTTAGTACTTATTGATTACATTCCTTGTGAAGAGTTGGTACATATTGGTACATAGCACACCCTTATTCTTTTTATGTACACTTCTCCTCCTCCACATCCCTTGGTCCCCTTCCCATATGCAAAAGATCTACCCCCATTTCCTATAATCTATCTTTTATTTTACTCCTTAATTTATTTTTACATTGGATTCTCATGTAAGAGAAATCATGTGATATTTAAATTTGTGTGTCTGATTTATTTCGCTTAACACTATGGTCTCAAGTTACATCCATTTTCCTATAATTGAGTCAGATTTATCAAAGAAATACCAACTAGACCAGACTGGGGGAATAGAACCGTCTAAGAGGGCCTGTTTCCCTGGGGTGGTGACTTATCCATAAAGAAAATCCTTGTATAGATTGTTTTGGAAATGCCAGCTTTGTTCATTTAGCAAGCCTCTTCCAAAATGATGATCATCTATAATAAATAGTTAAGGATCAAACCTTCAAGACATTGTAACAGACCTTTCAGAACAGTGGCTTGAAGTCCTGCCTTTCTCTGCATGTCCATGAAACCCAGCAGAATGAAGTGCTGTCTGAGCCGTCGACCAGTTGTCTGGACAGCGCTGAGTCGTGGGGTGCAGGGATGCCGAAAGTTTCACCTCACTCCTAGTCTCTTAAACTCCTTCTCTTCTTCCCTCTAACACACTATTACACTATTTTCTCCAGGTGACTTCTCAGAGCCACAGTCCAGCTACAGCCCTCTGGCAGCAATATCCTTAGCAAGTGCTTCCTTATGATACCCTCAACTTCCCCGAAGAGCCCAACCAGACTGAAGAGAGACACGGGCCAGCTTCTATTAGAGGCTCTGTCTCTTTACATCTATTGATTCCATCACAAAAGTTTCTCCACTTGAAGGCCCAGGCCTAAATATATAAATGCCTCCACTTAGTGGGAGCTGAAATTTCTTCATGAAAATTTAAACTAATTTTGAGCACATCCACACCCAAAAGCTCTCTCAGAATTCACAGTTGGTTGTTTCATTCCCATCATGCCCCAGTGACGTTCTATTACAAGAAAATGTATTCCCATTTTGTGAATTTTGAAGACCAGTAAGGGAGTTTGATTTTCTAAATTATATACCTCTGTTTGGCCTTTTTGAAAGCCATTCTTTTCCTGAATTATACCTAATTTTGAAAAAGTATCCTTCTTTATTTAGTTGATTATAGCCTTAGCCCTAAATTGGCAGATAGATCCCTTGATGCACTTCTTAGACATAACTGCCACATATACCTGCCTTAATAAAGTTGAAAGTCTGGAGGTGAGACACTCATTCCCTTGAAAAATGCTACGTCCCTGCTGAGCGAAACATATTTGCTCCAAATTTTTATTTTGGCCAGTAGAGATTTTTTTCATGATAGGACGTACTGTACTTTTCCTTATAGCATTGCAAAATCATCTGAAAAATTTAGTAGTTTAGTTAGGTGTGTCAAACCATATGCCACAAGAAAACTCGAAATGCCCTCTCTGCCACCTGACAGAACATACTGATTCATTCACAAAGTGGCTGGAAAGTTGGCAGAGGCTCAGCTTTTCATGGAGGAAGGAGGTGCTGTCAGGAGGTGCGAAAACAAAAACCTCACTCGCAATGAAAAGAGAAGGCCGTGGGAGAGAGAATGCGACAGATGCCCTGCACCAATCAGTCTAGTCTACGACAGACCACAGGTCCCGGGCTGACTTAATCTGAATGACTCTCCACGCGATCCTCAGAACGTGGGCACTTGATCAGCTATTCTGCTATCACTTTGTCATATGATTTACGTATTTTGGGTACAGATGACGTGTAGATCCTAGAAGTTCCTCACTGAAAAGTGACATGAAAATTGCCACCCAGCTACAGTCTATAACCCTTTGTATATTTTGGGTTGTTATATACAGGAATATGATGAGAATATTTCATGTCAGTAATTATTCTAGATTTGTTCCTTTCTACAGGACTATCACAAACCAGGGAAGTAAATAGTGCTTTATTTTAGAAATCAGTAGTTAGGACTGAGCAATATTAACATTGTGTTAAGAGGCGAATGGAGGCCTTGTCATGCTCAGAACGAAAATGCTCCAAGGCATGCTGTATCACCACTAAATCTTTTTTTCATAGTCCATGTGGGGCAGCTCTGACCCAGGCTCGCGGTATAACGTCCCTTCCTCCCGCCAGCTGTGTCTCAGCCATAACTTCCAAGACAGGTTTTCTCAATCTTGGCACTGTTGATATATGTATCTGATAACTCTTTGCTGTAAGGCCTGTTTGGGGTGTGGTAGAATGTTTATTAGCATCCTTGGAATTTTTCTATTAGATACCAGCAGCCCTTCCCTTGTCATGAAAACAACAAAAAATTCTCTAATCATTTCCAAATATCCCCTGAATCAGGATGGCGCAGTTGCCTTCCAGGCTGAGACTCACTGCTACAGTAAGTATTTAGGGGTAAATGATGACAACATTCCCTGTGACAAGTCACATGATGGTTCTCAACCAGCTGCAGTCTACGGCTGCCCCCGAGAGAGCAGCTATCTGTCGCCGTGCAGGACCCCCTGTTTCTTCAGGCTAGTAACAGAGCTGCCAGTGACGCCCACTTCGTAGGTGACTAGACTATTACTAAAATCCTATTTCCTGGTGGCCACAACAGAGCTAAACATGCCATAAGTGAACTGGAATCAACTGTCCAGAGTGAGGCCCAAGGTGATGGTATCTCAAGTGCCTCCCGGCTCACCCACGGCAGGGCAGATCAAGAATTCATAATGTTCGTTCCTTATTATGCAAACAAGTATGACAAAATTTAAGGATTATTCAGGCAGATCACAAAAGATAATAGCTCAGACTTCAGCTCTAACTCTGACATGAGTATGCAGTAAGATCCATGAAAGAAGTGGGTATATGATGCTACAACAATCAAGATAATAAGAAAGTAACAATGCCAAATGACACTATAAACTGGCAAGTGAAAAACTGCTTTATGCTTTTAACCGAGAAATTAATACCCTAGAAATAATGTAATTAGCTAAATATATTAGCTTTGGATATTTTGACAGTTTCCTTCCCTTTCCCTTCCTCTTGCGTACACACACATCCTACACACTTAGGGACCAGCTCTATGGCATATTTTAATTTAGAAGATGGATTCTACTTTGCCGTAGGAAGAATACGGACCCAGGCTCTAGATCACTGGTGTCCATCATTTAGAAGTTATCACTTTTCTATTATGCATAAGACTGATCGAGATACTTTAAAGTCTCAAGAAATACTTTCTAAAATTCTATTTTAGTCTCTGAGAAATGTGAAACATTTTTCCAGTAGAGAGAGCTCCCTTCTTACTACATACTGCTCTAGATGTTGTTGTGCTTTATCTTCCAAGGGTTTATGTGCTGGAGGTTGATCCTCAATACGGCAGTGTAGAGATGTGGGATATTTAAGGGATAAGGCCCAGTGAGAAGTCCTTAGATCCCTTTGGGGATTGGCCATGGGATAAAATATCAGTGTCTTGCAGTTAGTTTCCCTTAGAGAGTTATAAAATCCTGAGCCTGACTCTTGAGTCTCTTTCAGGATGTGTGTTTGCTTTTCCTGCACCTATTCCCACCATTGCAATCTACTATGAGATGACACAGCGAATGGGGATCTTCATCAGAGTTTCCACCATGTTTGTCTTTCAGGCCCTAAAACTGTGAACTAAATTCTGTAAACCTGTTATCCTTACAAAGTTAATCTGCCACAGGTATTTGTGTTTCAGTAATAATAAGCTGACTAATGCATTTCAGATGCATGTAAGACCTTGGTTCTTCTAAAACCACAATATAATATCATAAGATAATAACAGGAAGATACTGCACTTTTATAGCACTGTTCCCTATCACACTTAGGACTTTTCTTACATATCTCATTAGATCCTCACAAGTACAGCTATCCTCTTTGACTACTGAAGAAACTGGAAGTGAACTCCCTTTCGGTAACATCTAGGAAGGAGAAGAGGGAAGATGAAACACTGCTTCTCTGGTTTTCATAAACAAGAAAAGCTTTGATTACCTGCATTTTTTTAATATAAAAGACATACAGTGGTACCTCAGTTCACGAACATTTCTGTTTGGGAACAAATCAGTTCACGAACAGAAGCAGTCAGCAAAATTTTGCTTCCATGTGCAAACTCTGCATCAGGTGTAGAACATGAACGTGACTGTATTCCCCAGAATCATGGAACAAATTAAATTAGTGAAACAAGGTACCACCCTATATTGGTTGATAAAACCCTTCAATGCTGTAAGTTTAGATGTTTGGATCTGCATGATGGAAAATGATATTTTTAAAGAAAAAAAATGAAAACAAACTGTAGTATGACTTTCTAAACTGGCTTTTTGAAAAGTTGTAATATTTGGCGGATCATATTTTTTAAGAATGGCAGTACCATTCTGTGGTCAGCTACTATTGCAAAGACATGCAGACCCAAAGCATATTTTGGGACACATATTCTTCTCCTTCCTTCCCTCACAAATTTACCCAAGTAAAATGAGGTTAATGTGAGCACTAAAGGTAGTCCTGCAGCCAAAGGGCAATCATTGGAAGGAAGCGGTTTCCATCCTAATATCTTGGTGATGATAGAAGGGCTTCTGGACACAAGCCATGGAATTTGTAGGGGTTTTTTGTAGCACTAGCTAACAAAACTACCTCCTTTTTTCTCCCAAACTACCTAAATAATTTCTTTTTAGAAGCAAGCCCAAGCCAGCCCCCATATTCATCAACCCCACCACTCCCAAACCTCTAGACCTGGGGCAAAGCTCTTACCGTGGACGGTAATGACGGTGGGAGGCTTCCGAGCTCAGTGCTTCTAGAAGAGTAAATAACCAGAGTTTTGTGGTTCACACCTACCCCTTCGGAACCAATTTACCCTCACACATCTTTTAATGCTCAGCGGCATTTAATTGAGGCTTTTTTCTAAAACAGATAAGCCTCCTTAAGGCGATGTGAATAGCTTATAACAAAACAATTTTTTACTCAGCTAATTATCAGCAGATAGTCATAAAAAGGAGGTCTGGATGATAGTCACTGTATAAACCTAAAAGCAGATAGATTCAGGAAATAAAGCATTCAAAGTTTATGAATGCACACAGCAGCATGTGGTCTGGCCACATAATGTGGCCCATGCTTATTGTCCTCTTGAAGTCACCGTGCACTAATTATCTCTCTACATTATCCCCATTATTTCTGATTATAATAACAAGATGCCAAATTTTCCTATAGCTTTAAGTTACTTCCTGATGCTAAAGGGGAAACATTAACTCCTTCAGGTGTTTAGGGCGTCATTAAGGGCACAGCAATAATAATATGCTAAGTAGCCACTAGTGCCCAGAAAAAAAAAAATCGATTTATTTTAGTTCCTGGCACAAAACCAAGAGTTCAGTTCAGGTGCCAACAGAGCCCAACAATAACCATGCCACATAAAATACTGACATGGAGAGTTATTTTAATCCAAGCATTGACTTATGATGAAAAACAGACTCCATATTTATGAACCCCTCCTTGACTGCAGCTAAAATTTTTATTTCTCCTGAAGTTTTTGCAACATATGGTCAAGCTGGAACTTTGGCTTTTGCATTTAAATTCCATGGTTCTTGCTTGGGAGCAAGAAAGGCTTGGACTTGCAAAGGTAGAGTTTTTTTTACTTTAAAACTCCTGAAAGCATGTTTTAAATACTTTAAGACCCTCAAGAAACTAAGCAAAAGAAAAAAATAAATTGGAATTTAGAGGCTATTAAGAGACTACAGAAGGATGCTTTGTTATGGGTGTAGAAACTGGCTGCTTCTCAGTGAAAAGCTATTAAATAAAAATTGAAACACATCTGTTCTTTCAAAAAGATCACTTGTGTTTTCTAACCAGTCCAACTTTTGCAGGGGGTGGGAGTTGCTGGGGATTGAACTTATGGCCTTGCACTTGATAGGCAAGCGCTCTATCACCTGAGCTAAATCCTTAACCTCTTCCAGCTTTTTTTCTCAGTTCTTCAGGAATCCCAACAGCTACAAAACCCCAGCTCTTTGTTATTATTTTATTTTAATGTATTTTATTAGTGCATGTTAAATTTTACAAAATGCTAGGTTTCAAAGCAGTGTTCTCATATAGTCATACAACACATTTTGATCATATCCATCTTCCTTATTGCCCTCCTTATACCACTTGTTCTCTTTCTTTTGTCCAATAGTATCCCTTCTACTTTCAAGTCATTTTTTTCTATTCCATATATAAGGGGAAACCCATGACTCTCACATTTCTGAATTTGGCTTGTTTTCCTTAACATAATGATCTCCAAATGTCATTTTCCTGCAAATGACATAATTTTGTTCTTCTTTATGGCCAAATAATACTTTACTGTATATATACACCACATTTTTTATCCATTCACCAGCTGACATGCATATAGGCTGATTTATAGCTTGCCTATTGTGAATTGTGCCCCGATAAAGACAAATATGCAGGTTTCTCTATAGCTGACTTAGATTCCTTAGGATATATACCAAGAAGTGATAGAGCTGGATCGTATTATAGTTCTATTTTTAGATTTTTGAGGCGCCTCCATACTGGCTTCTATAGTGGCTATACTTATTTACATTCCCACCAACAGTGCAGAAGGGTTCCTTCTTGCCGTGCATTCTTACTAGCATTTATTGGTTTGGGGACTCTTGATGATTGCCATTCTGACTGAGGTGAGAAGGAATCTCAACATAGTTTTGATGTGCATTTTCCTAAAGGCTAAAGATGTTGAACATTTTTTCATATTCTTATTGTCCCTTTGTAATTCATCTTTTAAAAAGTGTCTGTTCAATTCATTTTCCTATTTATTGATTGAGCTATTTTTTAATGTTAATTTTTGAGTTCTTTTTATATTCTGGATATTAATCCTTGGTCAGAGGAGTAGCTAGCAAAGATTTTTCTCTTCCATCATTTAGGCTGTCACTTTACTCTGTTGATGGTTTCTTTGCTGTACAGAAGCTTTTTAATTTAATGTAGTTCCATTTATTGAACCTCACTCTTATTTTCTATGCTTAGCATGCGCCTTTGACTTCTGGAAAGAACTCAGCTTTTATGATGGAAGCTTCTGTGCTGAGAATGTTTCTCATTATGCCCAACCTCTTAAACATAGTGAACATCATTCCAATGTACCTAGTAACACCTTTAAAATTTATTTGCAATTTGGACTGATGTTTTTTGACCCTGACACTTTGGGGTAAACAATCACTACACTGATTGCAGTGAACTGGCCCACATCTGCCCAGAATAAGGATACGTATTCATTTTCTCCCAGATTCGATGCCTGTATATCAATTGCTAAACTTCAGATTGCAGGTATTTTCAGCTATTCAATTCAATTCCTAACCACACTGTTAATATGAAGAATTATATTCCTATTATTGTTCAATAAACTTCAACAAATATAATGTCCTTTTATTTAAGTTAGTGGAGTTGTTTCCATTATTATTGCAATGTAAACTCGTACTTCCTCTGAAACCTCCTCGTATTTCAATTTCAGACACTCACCTGACATATGCATACAAGATGATCTCTATAGCAACTTTCTCTCTCTTTAATTTTTTTTAGTAATATCATTTTAAAAGGTAAATTATCTGGCTGTTTGGTTGCATACATGACCGGCCAAAAATGTAATTCACTGAAAATGTGCACAGAGATGTGTGCATTTGATGCCTATAGAAAGGAAAGAATGTTCTGTAAAATCCTACTGTTTCATCACCGTCTAGCTCTGTGCTATTCCATCTCACAGCTCTGAGCTCTGTACTTTGGCCAAAAAATAAAATCAGACCATAACAAATACTTTAAAAGCTGAGTTTATCATCAAGGTGGTTAGTTTCCATCCCTTTCATCTTACTTTATTGTAGCTGCTGAAATGGGGCTCTAGAGAGCTGTACATTCTCAAAGCTGCTGCTTCGTACATTCTGAGTCACCCAGTTATTTGAAGACTCTTTGATAGATTTTGATGGAGAAAAAGCAATCTGTGATCTATATCGTCTGCTTTGGATCTAGACATACATGTAGAAATTACAATTCTATTACAACCTTATTGATATGGAATCCTCATGAGAGTTGCACCTGCAACTTCTCCCTCCATCCTCATTCTTATGGCTCTTTTTCTGTGTTCCAGAAGGTCATAAATGCTAGAGATTTTTATGAATTAATGCAATATTCATGATATTTGCACTTAGTTGAAGAAATATTTTGTAATATTAAACAATTCATGTTTCCCTTAAATGTATACAGGCAAACTAGCAAAGATAGGATAATACCCCTTCTTCACTTTGCCTACTAAGTAGAAGATGAATAATATAGTTGTAAATACTATTGTAAAACTATTTAATAAAATTGAATTTTAAAATATATTTAATGTAAGTTTTATTAAAATTATTTTACTGAAACATGATAATTGTTAATCATAATTTATATTTTTCTTCAAATTTAATTGAGAATTGTAATCTTTACATCAAGCTGTGTAAAACCAGTAGCTTCATATAAATTTCTAAGTCGTTATGCAGGTCAAATTTGGAGGTAGGAGGATAAAACACATATTTAACAGATTGCTGATTGATTTTTAACTTATAAATGCCTAGACCACACAAATGTCAGGGGTGAGTCTGTTCTTTGCTGTTAGTCAAGAATTCCCAATTTTGTGCTTAGTGCCACTATCTTGGTTACTTTCTCATTGCTGAGAAAAAAATACCCGACACACAAAGTTAAAGGGAGAAAAGGTTTATTTCGGCTCAGTATTTAGAGGTTTTAGTCCATAGTTGGCTGGCTCTAAGATAGAGTGGCATGGCAGAGGGGCATCGTAGGGGAGAAACAGCTCATTAAATGGTAGGGCAGGCAGAGGGCACTAACAAGCAAGCCTGTCTTCTCTCTTCCTTTATATTCCATCTAGGCTGTAAGCCTATTGATTTGTGCTACCCATATCCAGGGTGGGGCATCTATTATCTGCAACCTTAATCCCAGTATCACACACTTGATACACATTTGCACACCCTAATACAGCCACTTTAAAACTCCCCACCTATAAGCACATGAGGCTTTGGGGGAACATCTATGTGCAAGCCATAACAGCTACCTTTCCTGCATGGCATCTTCCCAGGCTGTGCTCTCCACGTTCTAGTCTAGAGTTTTCTTGGATTCTCAGACAGTGTTATGGATTAGAGTATTGTCTTTTCTCATGCATGCACTCATAGACACTCAAAGCTAATCTCAAGGCTGGAGAGAAATGAAAGCTACAAGACCCTTGTCAGAATGTTAGGGGAACCCTTCTCAAATTTCCTAGAATCTGTGTCCAAATGAAAAGACATTCTTTCTTGCCCTTTAAGATTTTATGATTTATTTGAAAAATAAAGATTTATTCACATCAAAGTGTATAATGCATATTCTGCAAACAAAGCAGGATTTTCTGGCCAGTGAATCATTTCCTTCAAAAAAGAGAAAAGAAAGAATGAAAAGAAATAGAAAAATTACTCACGTGGTCTATGATCACTTTCTAGAACAGTACTTATTAACACCCCTCATTGTATTTTTAGATCTTTGCCTTCTGATCTAAATTCGAGAAGTTAAACAGCCCTTTGATCTTTATTTGGAATAAACCATTCTTTGTGTCACTATTTTAGGAATCCCAGGTTCTAGCTAATGACTAAGGAGGCTATTTCACCAATCATGCTCTAAAGGCTACAAATATCCATCTCACAAGATGTGCAATATATATGTGAGTTGCTGTTAATAATAATTTGTCATGATTAGGGAAAAAATTAGGTAGTCTTTTGATCGTCAGTTTGCTACCCTAATGAAAAGCTGTCAAGATAATTTTATTTTACTCTGAAATGTCTCCATCAATTAACTTTAGCTGATTGCTAGAACATTAACCTTGGCTTGCCTTTCAGATCTGCTATTCCCAGAATTGTGTATAACTATAAATATGGTATCAAATGCTTTACCTTTTAAAATTGACTTGTTGGATTTTTTCCTATGCTATATAAGTAAAATCTAATGTCTTAATCATGAGAAATGTACTAATTTTTTGCTGGAATTAAAAAGGTGTACCTAAAAATGCCAAATAAATTCTAAATGCTATGGAAGCTACTGTTTTTAGGTTTCTTTTTAAGTTCTTTAATTTTATTCTGGTTTAATAGTACATATTCAAAGTACAAAATATTTACATTCCTTATATGAAGTTGGTATGTGTACATAACACATTTTAACTCCTTTTTATTTTCCCCTTCCCTTTACCTCCCTCCCCCTTCCACTGTCTCTTGATGCTTTTCCCCCATCGTTTTTTTGTCTGTACATGTTTGCAGGACATAATATTTACATTGATGGAGTTGGTACACATACGTAACACATTCCAATTCCTTTTTTTCATAACCTATCTTTCTTCTCCCCCTCTCTTCCCTCCATCTCTTGATTCCCTTCCCCTTTGAGAATGATCTATCTCCCTACTTCCTATTATCTTTCTTTTCCTTTGCTCTTTATTTTTACCCTGGGTTTCTTATACAAAAGAAAATATATGATATTTAAGCTTGTGTGTCTGATTTATTTCTCTTAAATTATGGTCTCAAGATGCATCCATTTTTCTACAAATGACTCAAGTTTATCTTTCTGGTAGAGGAGTACTTAACTGTATGTAAATACCACATTTTCTTTATCCATCCATCTGCTCATAGATATAAGGGCTGCTTCCAAATTCTAGCTATTATGAATTGGGCTGCTGTTAACATGTATATGCATGTATCCCTGTAATATGATGTCTGTAATTCTTTTCAGAAGATACCTAGATGGGGAATAGCTGCTTCAAATGATATTTCTAGTTTCATATTGATGTCCGTAGTGGTCGTACTAGTTTACATTCCCACCAACAGTGTAGGGGGTTCCCTTTTCCCCACAGTCTCTGCAGCATTTACTATTATTTGAGTTATTGATGATGGCCATTTCTTCCTGGGGTAAGGTGGAATCTCAGCGTTGTTTTAATGTGCATTTCTGTAATGGCCAATGATATTTAGCATTTCTTCCTGTATTTTTATTGGTCATTTTTTTTTTTGTGTGGTGCCGGGGATTGAACTCAGGGCTTTGTGCTTGCAAGGAAAACACTCCAACCACTGAGCCAAATCCCCAGCCCCTTTATTGGTCATTTTTACTTCTTCTGTGACGTGTCATTCACTTCACTTGCCCATTTTTTTAAGTAGGGTCTTTTATTTTTAGGGAGTCTACTTTTTGAGTTCTTTATTAATTTCAGATATGAGTTCTGTTTTAGTTACTTTTCCTGTTGCTAAGACATAATACCCAATATCCACAAGTTAAAGGAGGAAAGGTTAATTTCAGCTCAGTTTGTAGAGGTTTCAGTCCATAGTCAGCTGGCTCCAAGGCAGGGTGGCATGGCAGAGAAGAAACTGTCCACAGCAGGCAGAAGGCAAGCAAGAGACCTTAGCAGCTTTTTGTACTGCTTTTATATTCTCTCTAGGCTACCAGAATGAGGGCAGTGCCAAACCAATCAGTGGACTGATTTAGTAATCATCCACCCTTAATCCCAGCACCCTAATCCTAGCATTGCACCATGAATCAATCATGCACTCTAGATCCAGCCACCTTGGAAAAAGCCCCACCTATGACCGCATGAGGCTTTGTGGGGACATCTAGACACAAGCCATAACATCAAATCCCTGCCCCCCCCCAAGGTTCATGCACATCCTTTTATGCAGAAAGCATTTAGTCCATCTCCAAGGGCTGCCAAACTCCTAACAATTTCAGCTTTGCTGAAAAATCCAAGTCCAAAGTCTCTGCTGAGATTTAAGGCAAACTTTTCAATGAAAAGAAAGTTAAACACTTCCAACATGCAGTGGCACAAGATAGACATTTCCAGTCCAAGAGGTACAAAGAGGGAAACAGGAATGGGAACAAAGCAAGACCAAAATCCAGCAGGGCAAACATTAAATCCCATATGTCCATGTCCCACATCCCCAGAAATCTGTCACAAGTTGTGAACTCCAAAGGGCATAGGTGATTCTGACCTCTGGCACTTCTAGTGGTGGTAGCTCCCCTGGCTTCTCTCTTGGGTCGGCTCTGCTTCCTCCTTGCAGTTTCCCTCATATGATCCACTTTTCTGACTTCTTCAACCTTCTGGGGTGTCCACTGCACCTTTGGCTTCACATTCACAGCTTTATACATTCCCCTTTCAGGGACACACTGCTTGGCCTCCCAGGTTTTCTTCTAAAATCTGGGCGAAAGCCTTCCTGACCCCACAATGCTTGATTTCTGCATGCACCTAAAACCAGCACCAAGGGGATGATGCCAAGGTCTGCTGCCTGCTGGACCAGTAGTCAGGCTTCCTTCTTTCTTGGCTGCAGGAGTCAAGTACCTATGAACCGAATCCCAAGGAACAACTTCCCTGGGCCACTGCTGTACTGGAACGTGGTGTTCTGGGGCTCTCTTCTCAAAGCAAAGTCCTTCACCTTTGCAACTCTGAGGCTGAAAAGGCCGGAGTCCTGCTGGTTCTTGGGATATCCTTGGGCCATCTTTCTGTTGTCTTCTAACATACTTGGCTTTTTCTTGCTAGTCTTTTCAGGGACCAATTCGTTGCATCTTTGCAGGCTACAACTTTACTGGAGCTTCCTTTCCGGCCAAACTCACAACACTTTAGATCATTCTGCTGGGCTCTTTGCTCTTAATTCCCAACATAGATCTGGCTAAAAGTCCCCAACAGGAGCTAAGTCACTCAACATCAGATGGCCTTGAAACTTCTCCTGTGAGTTTAAATAGTCCGCTACCCTCATGGCAGACTCAGGCAAAGTCTCGGAGATGAGCAAAATTCAGACAAACTTTTTGCTAAACCATAACACATAACATCTGGAGTCCAGCAATCAGCGAAGTGCTTCTTCCCAGCAGAGACCCCCTGAGCCCGGACTTTACTGGCCACTTTTCTATCAGCATTCTGGTCTGAGCTCTGACCAGAATCTCCCATCGAGCACAGCCTAAGGCATTCCAGCTCTAAGTTTTCAGCCTGCATTTCCAAACCTTTCCTAACTCTTCTCTTTCCCACAAGCCAGCTCCAAAGGCTCCTAAACCACATGGTCAGGTACAGTCATAGCAATGACCCCACTTCTCTGGTACCAAATTCTGTCTTAGTTACTTTTTTCATTGCTGAGACAAAACACCCAACACCCAAGTTAAAGGAGGCAAGTTTTATTTGGCTCACAGTTTGTAGATCTTTCAGTCTACAGGCTGGCTTCAAGGCACGGCGGCATGACAGAGGGGCATTGCAGAGAAGAAACAGTTCGTGGTAGGCAGAAGGCAGAAGCTACAAGGCCCATCACAGCTTTTTCTGTCCCTTATATCTTATCCAGGCTATTTAGGGCAGGTAGCACTCTCATCCCTAATCCTAGTGCCCTTGATCCTAGCTTTGCACTATGAGTCAATCATACACTCTAGATCCAGCCACCTCTGAAAAAGCCCCACCTATGACTGCATGAGGCTTTGGGGGGACATCTACGCACAAGCCATAACAGATTTGTGGCTTTGATTTTTGAAAAAATTTAATGTGTTGTGGCTACAAAAGTCAAAGGAAAGAACAAAAGAGAAACTGGAGTCAGTAAGTATAAATAACTCATTTTAGGAATTTTTATTTAAAGGAAAACAGAGAGAGTAGAGTCATAAGTAGTATTTTCAGATGTAAGTAAAATAATATAGATGTTTCTAAGCTGATGAGAATAACAGAAAGCATAAAGTTGATGATTCAGGAGAGAGAGGGTAGCTTCCAATGTCTGTTAACCAGGCAGGACAGCTTGGATGAGCTGCAGGGGTCAGCCTAGCTAAGAACACAGAGACAGTTCATCCACCAAAAAAGAGAAAGCAGTATATATAGGTCCATGTGTGAACCGATGGGTAGATGCAGTGGTGGGAGTCTTTGAAAGATCTCTCTGACTTCTTTTTCAATGAAATAAGAAGCAAGGTCTTGCCTAAGAGCAAGGATGATAAAGATATCAGAGGCTGGGAAAGAGAAGGGAAAATCTGACATAGTTCTCTCAAAAGTGGAAGAGTGATTGACCAGGGAAATAGTAATTGTCTGGCTACATTAAGAGTATGCTTGAAACACTATGGTGACAAATTAAAAAAAAAAAAAAAGACCAATCAGCATCCTATAGTTTTCCTTTAGCCACATCTACCTGCATGGAATCAGGCTCAAAGAGTCAGATGAGCACACCTCAGCAAATGAGTAGTTTAGCCAAGTAAATTCAGCAAGGCAAAAGAGGACAAGGGGCTTCACAGTATGTGGAAAAAATCATTATAACGATTAATATTGAGTGTGTTTACCTAGGTCCTCTGAGAAGCTGACACCAATACAGAATTAACTGCGCAAGCATTTTTTTTTTTAACAGAAAATGCCTGTCTATGTGAGAGAAAATGAGGAGGGAGTCCAGAAAAGTGAGACAAACTATCAGAAATTAATGCAAGCAAATCTCTGGTGAAAGGAGAAAGAACAGGAAGGTTGGTTTGCTCTATAGCCTAAAGATATTTGAAGAAGGTCCAGCATGGTTGTTAGATACCAGCCAAAGTCAGCAACTGGAAAAATCCCACTAACAGTCTGCTGCGAACAGGCCTCAGTAACCTTGCAGCGCTCAGCCGCAGACGAGATGAGAACAGTGAGGTGCTTCTGGGAAGTCGGGCTTGCCCCAAATGTCATTATGTATATAGTTTCCTGTAGAATGGAGTCTGAGAGGCTCATACTTGCAGCTGCCATAAAGGCAAGGAAAGAAATGAAATGTAAGTGGAGTGAAGTACAGTGAAAAAACAAGACTCTGGAACACCGGAATGAACGAGCCACAAAAGAACACATGATCCCATTTCTACAGAGATGAGATCCCATTTCAGAAAATGATCCCATTTCTACAGCGTTCTAAAATAAGCTATGAAGCATGTCAATGAGTTCCTCATGTATGATGGTTCAACTTACTTTGTTTTAGTTTAAGATGGTGCAAAATTAATAAACATTCTATATAAATCGCACTTTAAATTTTGAACTTTGATCATTTCCTAAGCCAGTAATATTCATAAGAATACACTCGTATGATGCTGAAGGGTGTCGGTGAGCTCTCATTCAACCTCATATTCACAAGGAGAAACCACTGTACCCCATAGTACACCATGTGGCTAAGCTATAATGCTCATTAGCTAGGCGTATTAAATGCGTTTTCGCTTTATAATATTTTTAACTAATGATGAGCTTATTGGGATGAAACCCCATCATTAGGCAAAGGTCATCTGTGTATATTGTGTAAAAATGCATTCATAGGTAATGTTAAAAAAGGTGGGGGGTGGTGTTAGTGAGCCGTTACAGATGCTAGTCAGAAAAGAACAAAGTCCCAGCACTAGCTCCCATAACAGCAGGGTTAAATGGCAGTTTGAAAAATGTCTACTGGACCTGGAGCTATAACATTTTTATAATGAAAATTGGGGGAGGGAAACCATAGATTATTTCTGTTTAATCTACATTGGCTATAGATAAAAGGGGAGGACAGTGCAACACATAAAAGGCTTTGGGATTGGAGGACAGTCCTAAGAAGTAATTGTTCCTTCTTGGGAGGAGGGGAGGTTGGCTGGGAATTGAAGGGTGTTTTTTTTTTTCTTAATTTTATTTTAATGTTACATTTTAGATATACATAGTGATAACATTCATCATAGGGAATTTGTGCCAGTACATGATATATCTTGCTACTTCTTTTTTCCCCATTCCCCTCCCCTCCCTCTGACCCTTCCTCCCTCCTTATTTACAAAAGCTTTGTTTCCATTTTTTTCCTTCCATTTATTTTTTTCTTTTTGTCCCTCTGTTCCTTTCCCCCTCCCAGAGTTGAAGTTTTTTAAGTCTTTTGTTGTTTTCGGTGTGGCAGTTAACTAATTAACCTTTCCCTATCTCTCTTCCTCCATCCTTCAGGCCTTGTAATTAATTTTAGGAAATCTCAGAATGTTTCTTTTTTTTTTTCAATAGTAAAACAAACAAACAAAGAAACAAACAAAAAGGCAAGGAAATAACTACATAACCCCTAAAACAAGGAGGACATGTCAGGGAAGGGCACTCAGGAGGTCTCATCAAATAAACTGGCAAGTATTATATTCCTTTTGGTACTTTGGTGATTTTTTTTTTCTTTAAAATCACTCTACATGATTTATGCACTTTGCTTTTCAACACTTTAGTCATAAAGAACTCAGGTGAATGAGTGACTGAATGAATGAATGAACAAATGATAAATGGCTGTCAACTGTAATTGTTTTTTCCACAGGGCTCTCACCTGGGACTCAGGACATTGCTGCTTACATTTGGGAAAGTTATGTTAACCTTACTCCTAGCCTCTCTCTTTAAATCTCTGGCAATCCTGTGTTTCTGGAAAGCACATTAAATTTTTCTTTTAAATTATTATGGTAGCCATTCCTGGAAACTCATTCAATTGCATTTAAAAGAATGATTTGTTCCTTTTAAAAAGCCTTTTATCTTCAAAGTCCCCTCCTAAAGCTTTGGATTTTGTTTGCTTTTTGTTGCTAAGCCAGGCAATCTGCATAGCAAATGTATTTTATTTGAAACTTCCATGAAGTTGCCAGAAGCTCCCTGCCCACTGTTTGTGACATGGTATTGGCGCAGCTGAGGATTAGCCAAATGAGGTGATGATTTTGATTATTAAAGCTGTATTTAGCTCCTGCTCTTTCTTTCAGCTTATAAAGTAGCATTGAAGCTAAACCTGCATACTGCAAAATTCTACCTTTGTCATTTTACTAATCATATAAACTTGAGCAAGCATAGAAATTTACTTCTGCAAGCCTCAGTTTTTTTAATCTTGTAGGGATGATGAAAATACATCAGATAAGACTGGTAAGAAATCTCTCACCACTACCTGATGCATAATACATATTCACTAGAAGGAAGTAATTATTATACCAGACTATATTTGACAAATTCAAAACGATGAAGAGTGCAAGAATGAAGATGAGAAGAAGAATCTAGGAGGGAAAATATATTCCATTTATTCCTTCAAATGCTTTTTCCAAATTATACGGTAGGAAGAAGTGAGATCATTGGCCAGTTTCTACAGGTAACAGTGATTCACTTGTGATCACAGGCATATCAAAGCTAAGGTAGGACTGCAGAACTCCCCAGAGACTTACTCGCAGACCAACAGTCTTTCAGCTAAGCTTCTGTGCTTCCAAAGAGAACTTCTCATACTCTAGAGTATGAAGAAATTGATAATGCATGCGAACTCTCTTCGGTGATAATAGAAATTAAAACTGAGGTAATCTCCTAAACTGTTACAGTCAAAACCTTTCATTGAGAAGGAAGAGAAAATGGGAAGGGACTTTAACTCAAGGAGAATAAAAGCTGAAGGAGGCACATCTCTGATGAATATCAGACTGACTCATTAATGAAATGATGGGACTACATTTTATGGTGTCACTGGGGTGGAGCAGGGTCTGGTAACTTCCATTGCGTCAAGAGCACGGTGTTTTTAAAGAAACCTCTTCCTTCCATTCTAAGGGATTTCTTCCTAGTGTAAAATGGAGATCCACACCTATTCTTATTCTTGGAAACAGTGTTTCCCCCTTCTACTGTTACAACATATGTGGTCCTTGAGACAAGGACTGGCTCATTTCATACATTGTTGGGAAGGGAAGATAAAGAAAAAGACGTACCTTCAACTGTAAGGGTAACAGGTCGTGGAATAAGGCCCGGGAATACCTGTCTTTCATTTCCATGAGGACTGTTGTCATTTTTCAAAATGAGTGTTTATCTCAGTCCTCACCTGCAACTCTGTCTGGCATCTGGAGCTTTAAAGATTACTCCAAAACCCCTATGAAGATTTGTCGACTCTCTCTTTTGTCTAATTTTCTCTTTGACTCTGATAGCCTACCATGATTACGTTTTGCAAAGTTTTCCCCACAAGAAATTTCTGAGATCAGTGGTTCTCTCAGCTACTACAAGTTCCTTAGTTTTTGATTTTACATTGATTTTTTTTTTTCTTCCTTCACACGCCTGTGGAGTTACAAATTGATCCTGGCCTTCTTCTTCCTCCCATCAACTTAACCTGAGAACTACAGTAAATCAGTCTTAAAGAAAATGAATAGGAGCGGCATGATCGCTCAAGGTAGGTCTCTGCAAGACTGTGCTTATAACTTTTTCCTTCTTCTTAGTTTTATCCTGTTTTATTTTTAAATCTATTTTTCACATTTTCCTAGAAGAAAAGAGATCTTGAATTATGTTTCATAATTTACATGGCTGATTATATGTCCTATGATTTTGTATGTTCTTTCAATTGCTTCCTTCCAGTAGTCCAGTTCATCTGTACCCTGTGCCACCTACCCATGACGCCTGCTGCGAACAAGTCAGCACACTGTAATGTGGGTCGGTATGGACCAGGCAATATTCTGTCTCCTACCTGAGCCTTTTGATTACCAGGAATAGAACCTAAAACAAATTTAGTCCAGGTGTGTAGAGCCTAGTAGACTTTTACAAGACAAAGATGGAATGATGAATTAAAAATACAGAGAAACAAAAGGATACTGAGCTTACCGCTTCGCTAAAGGCACTGTAAATGTATAAAATCATGTTTTCCAATTGAGAGAGGCAGGAGCTTGGAGTGTAGAGTCAGACTTCAGTAAAGTCAAGGGAGTAAAGTGAACTTTGTTACTGAAGAAATGTAATTGTAGGAGAACCTACAGAAGCTCTGATTTTTTTTTCCCCCCTGGGCCTAGGGATTAAACCCATGGCCTTATGTATATGAGGCAAGTGCTTTACCCATGAGTTACATCCCCAGCCTGAAGCTGTGATTGTAATTTTTTTTAGAGTCTAAATACTTCAGTAATTTAACATAAGGAAATTAATTTTTTACTCATACGCATACACACATTATTTTTTTGACAGTACACAGTCCTCTCCATCAAATTTGTATATAATTATTTGAAATCCCATGATACAAGAATTAAAAGAGTTTAAATTATCTCCCTTTTCCCTGAGGAAAATGGTGGAACAAAAACAGGATATTGGGGTTGGGGATTTAGCTCAAGTGGTAAAGTGCTTGCCTGGCAAGCACAAGGCCCTGAGTTCAATCCCTAGACCACCCCCCACCAAAAACAAAACAAAACAAAAAAACCCAGCACATTTGCAATAAAAGTTCCCTACTCAGAAAGAGCAAAATGGAGCTAGAAATGTTGAAATTTTGTTTGCATGTTTATTTGTGACTTATATTTCTCTGTGATCTATAGCACTGATACCACCCTTCCAGACTGGCGTCATAAGGATTCTCTGCCTTGGAAGTGGGGTCAGTTCCTTCAAGTAACTCTAATCCTGTCTTTGAGAACCCCATAGTGCCTGCAAGGAATGTTTTCTTCCTGTTAGCATGCTTCCTGTTCACCCAAGTTTCTAAGCCTAAAGCTTCCTTTGAGGCTTGAACACTCAGTGACATTTTCAGGTTCTTTGAAATTAATTCCCTCAAAATCATACTAGGTATCTGATTCATTTGCTTCCAGTTGGTCCCATGTATTAGTAACCATATCTATTCAAAGTGGTTTCTTAGACATATTTCTAATCCACTTTATTTCTTCACATCCTCAACCTCATGGTTGCTCATGAATGAATGAACACACATTTGCAGAGCCTTCTCTGTGAGTCAGAAACTTCACCTAGCATTTACTAGGTAGAATTCAAAGTCATAAAAGACATGACCTCAGATCTCAAGAAGAAATAGTGTTAGGTAGAAGAACATATATGCATATAAAAATGAAAATTTAGGGTATTTTTTCCATATTGAATGAGACATATGAATAATATTTTATGCAAATTCAGAGGACATGATTGCTGAAGTGGTAAGAGGTGATGGGATGTTGGCCTAACACAAAGGCCAGAACCCAGACAGACTGAGAGGCGATATTGGAAATGACAAGAAAGCAGTCAGCAAGACAAAAAAGACTGTCTGTTGAGTGGATAATTCGGCTGGCATCGAGAGTGTATCCATGTAAGAAAGTAACACAAGAAAAGTTCGGTGAAACAATGAGGACTCAGGCTTTGGTTAAGCAATACTGAGCAGAAAGTCATATATTAAGAAATAGTGTGGAGATAATGAGAGTAGACTCTGGGTGGAGAAAGACAGCTACACACACATCTGAAGCATGGCTCTGACCCTACCTGCTGTGCTCTTCATGCAACTTGTTAAATCTGTCCACCACCTTGTCAGTTCCATACAAAGGCAATGTTTCTGTTTGCCTTGTAAGATTTTAGTAGATTGAATGAGATATATCATCTAAAGAGTTTTGCATATTACCTCAATAGTACTGAGCAATAGTTCCATTAGCAGTAACTATGCAAAACTATGGAGTCTCTACAAAGATCTTACCAGGGGTAAGAAGGGAGGGTTAATTCATAGAGCACAGAAGATTTTTAGGGCACTAAATCTGTTCTTTGTGACACTAATTGTGGTTACCTGACATTATACCATTGTCAAAAACCATAGACTGTTCATAGTTCCAAGAGTGAACACCAATCTACACTACGGACTTACCAAGTATCAATGTAGGCTCCCAGTTGTAACAAAGGCACTACCTGGCTGCAGGATGCAGCTAGTAAAGGAGATTTTTCATTCTTGGAAGCAGAAGAGTTAAGGGAACTCTCTTTCTGCTGTATTTTACTGTGAATTTAAAATTGCTTTAAAAATAAATACCATTTGAAAAGAAAAAAACATAAAAATTTTAAAAAAGGATTACTGCCACCAATCCACTCTAAACCAGCAAAAAAGCTGTCTGTTGGAGTAAGAGATCTTTAGATAGAGTCCAATTGCCATAATGTCATTGGCAGAATTGATTTTCTGGACTCACAAAAAGTTTTCAAGAAGGAAATCACATTTTACTTTGATTTCCAGGAAAGACTTCATAATTATTCATATCTTGTTTTCAGTTGTGCGATCACCATGATAATCTTTTTTCGGCAACAAAGAAAGGAAATGACTTATTTCTGGACCTATCTAAATGGGTGTAACTAATGTACAATCTGTTTTTTCTCTCTCACTCTAAAGATCATAAAAAGTAATTTCTTCCCCACACCCTGTCCATTCTACTCCACTGTGTTACATGCCCTGCCAGCTTGGGCTGACTGTGGTCAGCTTGTGCAGGAACGCCCACCTGGACTGAGTTGGTGTCGCTCTGGGCATAGAAGATTGACCTGCAGGTTATTGCCGACACAGGATAAAGGAGAACAGGAGCAGAAGACAGGGGACGGCTGTTTCCCAGGAGAAGCTCTGTTGAGGCTAGTTCTCCAGAAGGAAACTTGGCTGTTCTCATCACTGAAGGAGCGTGGGGACTCACCGTCATTGAGGATGCCTGCTGTTCACTTCAGGGGAGCTCTGGTCTTCATCTCTGCTGTGAGCATCGTATCCTGGTTCCAGTCTAGATTTCTTCAGCCATTTAGTGTGGATGTGGATGTACATGGGACATTGCCATGGGATCCAGCCCTTGATTGGATTGTTTGGGTTTCCAGTGCATAGAAAGACATTCTGCACTCTTCCTGCATTTGGCTTGTGTATGTGAATGTTGTAACTTGTATTTGTCCTGTATTAAATCTGCTGTGTTAAAAAAAAAAATCTGCTCTCTTGCAAACCATCGACTCTAGAAGGGTAACTAATACACTCAATAAATCTTTTTCCCATAATGATAGGGGGCACTATGTATTTCTTTCATAGTTTCCTAGAGGCCTTACTCTATATCATACTCACGGAGTTCCCTAGAGCTCCAATAGATCAAATTTCTATGTGGATGCAGATTAGTTTAAGATTATACCATTACTGTAAATAACAGAAGAGTATACTTGATAAAATAGATGTAAGAGTATACTTGAAAATTTAAGGTACAAGACATCACTTCTTTATCTATGCCTTTACAAAACTTCCATCCGTTACTGGAATAAGAAATAAATACATATGAAGAGTCAGACTGAGACAGACTAGAAGCACCTGACTGTCATTTTTCCCTGCCAGGTGGAGAGAGGGGTGTGGCTTGGCCAGCAGCTGCCTGCCCCTCACTGCTCTTTGCTCCCCTTTGCACCCCAACTTGGAAACTGGGACAGTTTGCTTCAGGGTTCTCCTGGTAATCAAACTAGTGTGAGTGCACTCAGGCAGTGTGGTGTCCCTCGCCCACTCCCAGCCACCTTCAAGAACACTGTTGCATTTTCAAAGGATCCTGGAAGGGCTAATATCAGCAAGGGAGGGATCCAGGTGCCTTATTTGCATATCCAGCATTTCTAGGAAGGTTTCAGCCTTTATCCTCACTGAAACAGGCTTTCAATTACTATATAAGCTATATTCCCCAGCTACATATGAAGACCTGGACACAGGGGTAAGCATGACCTTCCTTTAATACTATTTTCATGGCATACTATAAAACAGAGTTTACATAGTGACCCACAGACATGCCTAGATCTGTACAATGATCCTAAGTTTTAAATTAAATGCCCCAAATCTGGGAATTCACATATAAAATATACCTGAAAAACCAAAAGTTATAACAACATCGTGCTAAGCAATTTGCTCGCCTGTCTGTTGGATTTCAGGTTCTGATTTCTCCCGTGTGCTACATTCACTGCTGCTCCCTGTCACTTATCGCCACACATTTTCTCCATTTTCTTTAATTCTCTGGTCCTTATAGACATTTCATTTATATGATCACCTGTATTTTCACATATAACTCTCTTCGTATTTAATAGAGGAAGTGTGAACACAAAATTTAATATAGGAACTCTTCATGTTTAATACAGGAAGTGTGAATGTTTGAAATTTTAAAAATTATTACAGTAAAAGATATATTGCCATTAACCTCCACAAAATACTCCCCCTTGTTTCAAACACACTTACCCATAACTCCTGCCACTTTCTGAAGCAGTCCTAGGGTCCTTTTCCAAGAGTGTCTTTAGTTGTGCTGGTTGGTTACCATGATGTACTAAATCTATTCCAACCGTTAACCTTTCATGGTCATTTTGACTTTGGGGTAGAGCCAGAGGTCCTACAGTACCTTTCAAATCTGGTGAATAAGATGGACGAGAAGACACTGTACTGTTTTACAAGCCTGCCTTTCTATTGGCTGGCACTCAGCAACACGTTCACTATATTTGTATCACACCTCATGAAGACACTTACAAAAGAGGTCTTTTAGAAGTGCATCCACAAGTGGCAAGAACAGTGGGATAAGAATGTTTGAATCTAGGGGGAGTATTTTGAGAATTAATTACAATATGTCCCTCGTTGTAATATTTTTAATTTAAATACACTATGTATTTTTGGATCAGCCCTTACATGAGAATAGAGACGCACGAATAAATTGGTGTCGTTATATTTGGGTTCCTATTAAATATCAAATCTGAAAATAGGTTAGATCTATTGAATTCATCATATGCAATTCATCATATACTTCTAGCTTTTAATTTTTTTCTCACTGTCAAATCTTAACTATCATATTGATTTCAAAAAGATTAATTCTTCCATTAAGCAAGAGCTATCATTACATATAAAATTACATTAGACAATTTGTCTGTCCCTAATCCTGTGGAACATTGTTTCTTGTATTCCTTGGAATCACTACTGTGAAGGGTCTGAGATGTATTTTGTACATTGCCGAGGCCATACTCCACCGCAAAAGGCTGCTCTTGGTACACAACGGATACTGTTTGATTGGTAGAAGAGGAAAACCGAGACATCCAAAACTTGACCCTTGCCCCAGATCATTGAACAGGTAAGTGGTAAAACTAAAAAAAGGACCCACATATACCCTCTAACCTGTATTTGAACTCTCTCCAACACCAGGTTGATCTTTCAGCTCCCATCTTTACTCTTCCCCTTTCATGCTGCAAAGACAATTGTTACTCTCTAGAACAATGTGGTACTAAGTTCAATCAGGGCCCATTCTAACAAGCTTACAGATGTCAACAAATGTGAAATTTCAGTTTGCATAGCTGTTTTGCTTATATCTCTAGAATCCGTTTTAACTCAAATTGAATTGTCAGTCTTTGAAAAAACATTAGTCAAAATGGAACTTCACTGGAAAATCTTACTTTTTAAATGTTGGTCATAACAAAATTTGGTCTATGTTTAGAGACTGGTGAAGTCATCTGTGAAACTAATAATTCACTGTCAAAGATAATCAAATAATTAAGATTAATCACCAATTATCAAGTAATGTGATATCACTTAACAGATAGTCTTGGTACATTATAAAAACAAAATTATTTTACCCATCCTTTTCATTCACTGTATCTTTGCTGTCACTCATATCATTTATGTGTAAGCATGTAAACATTAATATAATATATACATATATATATAATTGAACACGCTGTTGTTATTGCTTTGAACAAACTGTCATCTGTTAATTAAAAATAAAGAAATAAAAGAATTTCATTCCTTCTTCAATATTCTTGCTTTCTTTTCTCCCAATTTTAGTTCTGACTTTCTGACCTATATTATTGTCCTTTTGTCTAAAGAAATTATTTTAACATTTCATGCAAGGTGGGTAGATCAATTTGTAACAAATCCTCTCAGGTTTGTTTATCTGAAAGCATATCTGTCTTTTGCAGGGTACAGAATTCTAGGTTGGTACATTTTTCTCTCATCCTTTTATTTCATTCTACTCTCTTCTAGCATGCACCTTTTTGAGGCACAGTCAGATTAACTTCTATCATTGTTCCTCCATAGGTAAGGTGGATTTTTTCCCCTGGCTTTTTTCAGGATTTTTTTTTTTTTACCTTTTATTTTCTCTGTTTTGGAAGTTATATGCCTGGCTACAGTGTTTCATTTTGTTTGATTGATATTGGTTTGAGATCAGGGGTTTGGGGTTTTTTTTGGGGGGGGTTGTTTGGACTTGTCTTTGTTTTTGTTTTCCTCATCCATCCTGCTTACTGCCCTCTGAGCTTCCTGGTTCTATAATTTGCGTTTGAACATTACTTCAGGTGTAGAAATTCTTAGTCATTGTTGTTTCAAATATTTCTACCTCTAATATTTCTATTACATATTTATATGTTACAGTTTATCTTAGTCACTTTTTCTCATCGTGGAGACACAAAATCAGAAATTCAGAATTTAAAGGAGGAGAGGCTTATTTTGGCTTACATTTCACTCCATGGTCAGCCAGCTCCAAAGAAGAAATGGCATGATGGAGGGGCATGGCGAAGGAAAAGCTGCTCATATCATGGCAAGCAGAAAGCAGAGAGAGAAGAGAAGAGCCAGGAAGGGAGATGCACCCTCCCAGGTCACCCTCCCATGATCTACCTCTTTCAACAGCAAGTCAGCTTTATTGTCCCCAGATTCCTACCTGTGAGCACACGAAGTTTTTGGGGGACATCCTCAACATAAACCATATTTTGCTGTTGCTGTTGTTGTTGTTGTTGTAGCTCTTGGATCCGTTTTCTTTCATTTTCAACGTTGGTGTTTTCTGTGGAAATATCCTCAAGGGGTTGCAGATTCAGCTCAAGTGGTAGAGCACTTGCCTAGCAAGCCCAAGGCCCTGAGTTCAATCCCTAGCATGCCCCCCGCCAAAAGAAATATCCTCAAGTTCAAAGATGTTCTCCTTAGCTACTCCAGTCTACAAGTAAATCCATCAAAGGCGTCATCTTTTCTGTTCCAGTGTTCTGCATTCTATCATTTCTTTTCAGTTCATTTTTAGAATTTCTATCTCTGTGCTTACATTAGCTATCTGTTCTTGAATGCTGCCATAGTGTCTACTTTATCCATTAGATCCATGTGAATCATAGTTGTTTCAAATTCCCAGTCAGATAATAAAAATATCTTTACCATGTCTGGTTCTGATGCTTGCTCTGTCTCATCGATGTATTTTTGGCTTTTAATATGGTTTTATTTTCTTTCTTCATAGCCAGATGTGATATACCAGGTAAAAGAAACTGCTATCGATAGGTCTTTAGTAATGTGATGGTGAGGTGTCGAGGATGGAAATGTTCTTAAGTCTTATTAGGTCTCAGTCTTTTAAAGAGAACGTGTGCTTCTCAATTCCTCCCTGACCCCACAGGTGAGACAGGGCAGTCAGAGTGGGCTGAAACTGGGTACGCCCTTTCTCTGGGTCAGTTACACTATAATAATGCTCCAGCAGTTTTGGTTTTGGTCACATAGTTTCTCCTTGGGCAGGTGTTGTTAGGAAAACCAGCTCTTTGGTATGTTTCAAATGGTTCTTTTCCTCCTGCCTCCCAGCCCCTTACCAGAAGCAGAAGGATGGTTTTGTCTAATATTTACCATGAAAACCTAGTTGACCTACTGGAGATGAAACACAAAACTGGGGGATCCATGAGTTTGTCTCCCTGGAGTTTTTAACTTACAGACTTTCCATATTAGCATTTTTCCCCCTAAAAATAAAGCGAGCTTTCCCCTTCATTCTTTGTCCTTCAACAGTACTATGTACTACTCTGGCCACTTTTCAGATTTCATTTTTCTTTGATTTTTAGTCACTGGCTACTATATATATTGGTTTTTAAAAAAATTCTGCTTAGGTTTGGTGGAACTTGTTTGAACTTACGGCATAATATATTTTTTAACAACATTGGAAAATTATTTTATTCCTTAAAGATTTTGGGCCATTTCTCTCTTTCCTCTGACATTTTTGCTTGGATGCTAGACCCTTACCGTGTTCCATTGCCTTCTTAACATTTTCCTGCACTTTTATCCTTTTATTTATGTGTTCTATACTGGATATTTTGTATTGTTTTACTTTCCAGTTCACAGTCCTCTTGGTTACTTTCCCATCTGTTCTGTCTTACCTACTTTCTTGTCCTGAGTCACAAAACCCAATACCCACAAATTAAAGGCGGAAAGTTTATTTTGGCTCATAGTTTGTAGAGGTTTCAGCCCATAGATGGTGGGATCCGAGGCAGGGTGGCATGGTGGAGGGACATGGCAAAAGAGGCTTGCACACAGCCTGGCGTCAGGAAGCAGAGAGGGCCCAAGGGAGGAGGGCGGGGAGAGATGGGCCCTTCCGGCCACTGCCCCCAGTGACCCACCTCCTCCAACCAGGCTTCACCTCCCAGCATCACATGTAGCTATAAACCCATCAGTGCGCTAACCCACTGAGCGTATCACACCCATAACCCAATCACTTTCCCAAAACTCTATCTATGAATAAAGGAGACTTTTGTGAGGCATCTAGATATAAACCATGACATGTTCTTATTCTGACTTGTTGAGTTCTTAATTTCTATTTATTAAGTTTGCATTTCTTTGGTGAAGTTATCCACCTCATCATGTGTTTGTTAAATATGTGAATCATTTTTTCAAGTCTGCCTATGATGATTCTAAAATGTGAAGCACCTGTGTGTGGAAAATTACGACAATAGTTTGAGGCTATTTCTTGTGTATTCTTGAGAGGGGTTTTCTTGTTTCTGTTGCATGAGTGACATATAAACAAAGCATGTTATTTTTTCCCTCAGGGACTAAGAAATTTGAAAATGGTCTTTACCATTATGAAGGTGGGCCTATTTCCATTATACTCTTACTTCTGAAGTATATCCCTTCTGGATATAACCAGAATGCTAAGGTGTTTACATAGGACTCATTCTTCCTGGCAGACCCTGATTTCCAGTTTTTGTCTTCCCAACTCATAAGACAGTTCAAGGTCTTCTAAGATCTTCAGACTCTTAACTGTCACTTTATGTTTATTTGCTCAGTGTTTTGGCCCTACAGATTTTATAAATTAGCTCTGCCTCAAAGGAGAAAGTGCCACGGAACATCAAGCTCAAGAATAACCTCATTGTGCTTCTTTTTTGCTTCAGAAAGTTTCAGCTGTAGTATATGCTCTTTGATGCCCTCAAACATTTTTAGGTCAGGGTAAGGGGGCAGGATAGGGTGGGTTAACCAGCTTTTCTAGTAACTTTTTATGACATTTTATCTATATCAATCTATACCACGATTAGTAGAAACAGAAAATTCTCTGCCTTTATATAAAAGAGTAATTTTTCTCATTTTGCCTTCAAAAATGCTCATTGTCTGCTTTGTAAAAGTAGATGGACCTGGATATACACATAATTACTGATGATGCAATACCGTGTGTGTGTGTGTGTGTGTGTGTGTGTGTGTGTGTGTGTGTGTAAAATCTCATTACAAGGCCAGTCAAAGCTCTCACTGAGTACTTTTACATATTTTGGATCAACAGGTGTCCTTGGTGATGAACGAGTACTGATAGAAGACCACCATGAAAATTATATTCATTTCTTAATGCCCTAAATGCTCAGTATTTTAAATTGCCATTAATTTCAATGTCATTAATTTTTGATTTAATATGCTTCACTAGGCCAGTAAGATGATAGATAATTGAAAACCACAGATAATTCATCTTTTTTCATCAGTAGTATTAAGCTTTCTTTCCAAATTTATTTCTCTTAACCAGAGATTTTACCATACATAACATAGTCATGTTTCAAAGGACACTCAAACACAAAGAGAAAATTTCAAAGGCAAAGAACAAGAGGAAAAACAAGTTGCTTAAAATAGCCATAAATGAAAAAATTAGCTCTAATGTGAAAGGGAATGTTTAAAATTGCTATTATCATAGATATATATCAATCCTGAGGGGAAGGTATTACATTCATTTCCATATTATACAACCTGCTCAGGGGATTTAAGGAACTTATTCAGAGACATCCATAGCTCCTGGATGACATTCCTAGGTAAGACAAACAAATTTTTTTCTATCCTTAATAGAAAGATTAGACCTCCTTCCTTCATCCCATTAAAATTTAAGAAGAACAAAGAGAAACAGCAGTCTAGAATCATGGCAGTCTAGAATCAGCAGGACTCACAAGACTCTTGGAAGGTACTCATTAAGGTCCTCAGTTACCTGGCTATAGAGAGTGAACAAAAACCCAAGCATGGGAAAGTATCTTGAAGGATAAACCCATCAGAAGAAATGCAGTAACAAGGATTTCTTAGAATAAGCATTGCTGCTTTTCAACCCTGACACTGCTTGTAGACCAGATCTTGTGAACATATTATCTTGGGAAAAATTCAAACCTCATTAGGAAAAAACCAAGTGTAGCAGTCGCCCAGCTGCTGAGCAGTGCCCAGCTTAGCAGCCACTGCCCAGTGACTAGCTGGCCTAAATCTCCTCCCACTGGGAGATGGAGCCCAGTGAGGAAGAGAGCCCCAAGGGAAGGCCTCCTCCTATCAGGGGATTGAGGAAAGGCAAGCCCAACAGTCACTCAGAAGGCATTGCCTGAGTTAGAACCTGCAAGCCCTGGGGGAAGAGAGGAGCAAAGGGCTCAGTCCTGGCGAGGGCCCTGGAACCAGGCACTGAGCGATCTGTGAGACAGTAAGAATCACAGATCACAGGGGCTTGCAGTGGCTGTGACAAGTGGGATCCAGGGTTGGAGAACAGATGTTGAAGCAGTACCAAAATAAAAAGCACTCTCTCACTGCTCCCCAAATGCCACCGAATTTCACACAGAGGGATCTTTTCCATCAAGCCCTAACCACCACTGAATTTGCAGATTGAAGAGACCCTTTGTGCAGCTGAACAACTGGGATCACTAAGCATGGAGAAACCAATCTCAATCAGCACCTGTGTAGGCTATTTCCTACCAGCCACGGAAACCACTGCAGTCCAGGGTCAGGCATGGGCCCCTTTGTTTTCTCTGCCTCTGTGTGTGTGTGTGTGCGCGCGCGCGCATGTGTGGGGGTGTGTGTGTGTGTGTGTGTGTGTGTGTATTCTTTTCCTTGTTTGATTTTTTGAGTGGCACATATATATCTGTGTGTGGTTATAGCTATGTGTATAAAATTTCTACTTTTGCTTCTGAAATCTTACTTGTATTTAAATCACATATGCCCCCTTCAAATGTTGTTTCTTGGTGTTATTTAATCTTTTTTTTTTACTATTTTTTTTTATTTTAAACCAAGAACATATATTGGTACATTCTACATACAATGGTCACATTCATTACATTAATTCTGTACCTATACATGATGTATCTTGGTTCTCC
>PVJO010014217.1:0-49077 GCA_004026905.1 Hystrix cristata
GGTAGGATTTTTATTACTGCCTCAATTTTGTTGTCTGTTATTGGACTGTTCAGGGTTTTTATATCTTCTTGGTTCAGTTTTGGTCATTTATATAGGTCTAGGTCTGTCCATTTCTTCTAGATTCTCCAATTTATTGAAATACAGGTTCTCATAGTAGTTAAGTTCTCTGAAGTTTGGTGGTGTCCATTGTGATTTTGCCTCTTTCATTTCTAATTGCATTGATATGGGTCTTTTCTTTCCTTTTTTGTTGATTTTGGATAAAGGTTTGTCTATTTTGTTTATCCTTTCAAAGAACCAAGTATTTGATTCTTTGATTAATTGATTCTTTGACTCATTCATAGCATTTGATTCATTGATTCTTAGTATTGTGTTCTTAGTCTCAATTTCATAGATTTCTGCTTGGATCTTTATAATTTCCTTCTTCATACCAGTTTCAGATTTGGATTTCTCTTGTTTTTCTGGGACTTTGAGGTGCATCATTAAGTTATGTAGTTGGGATCTCTCTGTTTTTCTAAGGTGGGCATTCATAGCTATAAACTTCCTTCTTAGGACTGATTTCATTGCATCCCATGGTTCTCATAAATTGTACTACCATTATCATTTGATTCTATGAATTTTAAAATTTCTTTGCTTTCTTTTGTGACCAGATGACAATTCAAGAGTGTGTTAATCTCCACATTTGTATAATTTCTGTGGTTTCTTTTGTCATTAGTTTCCAGTTTCACTGTACTATGACCTATGGATGACATGATGAATGCATGAGATTATTTTGATTGTTTTCTATTAATTTAAGCATGCTTTATGGCCTAAGATGTGGTCTATTTTGGAAAAAGTTCTGTATGCTGCTGAAAAAATATGACATATGTAGATAATCTACTAAATCCATTTATTTGAAGGTGTGGTTCAATTCTAATATTTCTTTGATAATTTTTTGGTCAAACTGATTTGTTTATTTGGAATAGTGGGATGTTGAAATCTACTATAATTGTGTTGATATTTATCAGATCTTTTATGTTGTGTAGCATTTGTTTTATGAAGTTGGTTACTATCACATTTGGTGCTATGTTTACAATTGCTATTTCTTTTTGATTACCAGTGTGTAGTGACCTTTTTTGTCTCTTCTGATCATTTTCGACTTGAATTGTCATTTGTCTGAAGGTAGGATAGTTTCTCCTGCTTGCTTTCTGTCTCCTGTTGCATGGAATATTGTTTTCTATCCTTTGACTTTCAGTCTATGTCTTTCTTAATGGATGAGATATTCCTCTTTTTTGAAGCATGCAGTTGGGCTTTGCTTTTTGATCCAATTTGATAATCAGTGTCTTTGGTTGGGAAGTTAGGACCATTTACATTGAAAGTTATTACTGAGAGGCATTGACCAATTCTTATCGTTGCATTACTTTTCCATTGGTGATTCTTTATTTTTCTCTTTAATGCTTATCCTACTTGATGTATTCATTTCTTTGGGGTCTTTAGTGTTGTTGGCTTCATTATCTCCATTCAGGGTTTTGTTGAGTACTTTTTGCAGGGCTGGTTTTGTGGTCATGAACTTCTTAAGATGCTCTTTGTCATGGAAAATCTTTGTTTCTCTATAAATTTTGAAAGATAGTTTTGCAGAATGTATTAATCTGGTTGAAAGTAATTTTCTCTCTCTCTTTCTTTCTTTCTTTCTTTCTTTCTTTCTTTCTTTCTTTCTTTTTGGGTGCTGGGGAGCAAACTCAGGGTCTTGAGCTTGCTAGGCTAGCATTCTACCACTTGAGCTAAATCCCCAATCCCTAGTTGTTTTCTTTTAAAGCTTGAAAAATTTTAGTCCAAGTTCTCCTGTCCATTAAGGTTTGTGTTGAGAAATATGCTGTAACTCTGGTAGGGTTGCCTTTATAAGTATTTGATGGTTTCCCTAACAACTTTTAAAATTCTGTGCTAGTGTTGAATTTCTGAGATTTTAACTGTGATTTTTCATGGAAAGGTTCTTTTCTTATCATGGCTGTTTGGGATTCTGTGTGTCTTATATATCTGGAATTTGAATTCTTTCCTTAAACTTGGAAAATTTCTGCTATGATTTTGATAAACACATTTTCACACATTTTGTGCTGCTCTTTGATCTTTATTTAATGCCAATAATTCTTAGGTTAGTTGTCTTTGTGTTATCTAGCAGTTATTGGATCCAGTTTCCATGGTCTGGCATCTAGTAACCACCATTCTCTCTCAACTTCAATGAGATCAGCTTTTTTATAGTCCCCATGTGAATGAGAACATGCAGTACTTGCCTTCCTATGTCTGGCCTATTTCATTTAACATAATGATCTCCATTCATGTTGCTGTAAATGATGGGATTTTATTCTTTTTTATGACTGAATTGAATCCCATTGTGTATGCCCCACATTTTCTTTACCCACTTATCCACCAAGAGACACTTAGATTGTTTCCATTTCTTGGCTATTGTGAATGGTGTTGCAATGAATACTGGAAAAAGGTGTTTCTTAGATGTACCGATTTCACTTCCTTCGACTGTATATATGTCCAGTAGTGTAATTGTTGGATCTTATGGTAATTCTATTTGTAATATTTTTGAGGAATCTTTCTGTTGTTTTCCCTAATGTACTAATTTACATTCCCACCAACAGTGTGTAAGAGTTTCATTTTTCTCCATATCTTCACCAGCACTTGCTATTTTTAGTCTTTTTGATAATAGCCATTCTTACTTGGGTAAGGTAATTTCTCATTGTGCTTTAATTTGCAGTTCCCTGATAATTAATGAGGTCGAACATTTTTTATGTACCTGTTGGCCATTTTTCTATGTCTAATTTTTTTGGGGGTGCTGGGGTGTATGTCTTATTTTAAGAAATGTCTCTTTAGATCTGTTGCCCAGTTTTTAATCAGACTTTTTTGTTTTTTACTATCGACTTGTTTGAGTTCCTTTTATATTCCAATTATTAACCTTTTGTCAGAGGTGTAATCGCAATTATTTCCTCCAATTCCATTAGTTTTATTTTCACTCTGTTTCGTGTTTCCTGCATTGTGCAGAAGTTTTTAGACTGATAAAATCCTATTTGCCTACTTTTACTTTTCTTTCCTGTGCTTTTGGGGTCTTGTCCAAAAAATCCTTGCCTATCCCCATGTCCTAAAGCATTTCCCCTATATTTTCATCTAGTAGTTTCATAGTTTTGGGTCTTCCATTTAGAGTTTATAATCTTGAGTTTTAATCCATTTCGAGTTTTTGTTTCAATATGGTAAGTGATAAGGGACTAGATTCATTCTCTTGCTTGTGGATAGTGTGATGTCTCCTGCTTTGTTCACTTTTTTCAGTATTGCTTTAACTATTTGGGGCTTTTTTTTTGTGGTTCCATCTGAGTTTAAGATTGTTTTTTCTAGTTCTGTGTGGTATGTCATTGGAATTTTGAAAGGGTTAGCACTGAATCTATAGATAGTTTTTTAGTAATATGGGTATTTAACAATATTGTTTCTCCCAATCCATGGACACAGATCTTTCCATTTCTTTGAGTCTATTTTCATTCCTTTTATCAATTTTTTAAATAGTTTTCATTACAGAGCTCTTTTACCTCTTTGATTAAATTTGTTTCTAGGTATTTAATTTGTTTATTTTTGATAGCTATTGTAAATAGGGTTGCTTTCTTGATTTTTTTTTAGATAATTTACTATTGGAATATAACAACACTACCGATTTTTGTATGCTGATTTTGTATCCTGCAACCTTTCTGAATTCATTTATTAGTTCTAATAGTTTTTTGGTGGAATTTTGGGATTATTTGTATATAAAATCATGTCATCTTCAAACACTAACAATTTGACTTTCCAGTTTGGATGCTTCTTATTTATTTCTCTTGCCTGATTGCTTTATGATGAATAGAAGTGGTGAAAATAGGCATCTTCCTGTTCTATTTCTTATTGTTCAATGGACCTAAAGTAAGTCTAACCATCCTCTAGCTTAAACTTGAGCTACTAAATCAATTTTATTACCTTTGGACTTCAAAGCCAAAGGACCCTCATTTTCAGTCTGAGCAAGATTTTATTGTTGCAAGCAACAAAATACCTGACCGACCAATCCAGGCAAAACTCAAAAGTGAAAACAAAACCATGATTTAATAAAGATATGAGGTAGCTCAAAGGATAAAACTCTACCTATGTCCTGAAATCTAGAGTTCAGGAATTAAGGACATCAGGGGAACTATTAAAATGTATAATTGTTTGAATGTTTTTGTTCTTGTGTTTCATACTTTATAATTCAGATTCTAAGTAGAGAACATCTGATTGGTTTGCTTACTGCACATAAGCATTTCTGGGCTAGATGAGGCCTGCTTGAGGGTCTGCTAAGACTACTTTCAATGGATTTAGTATAGTCAAAGGAAAACCAGAATACTCTCACCTTACAGAGCAAGAATGCTCAGCAGGCAACAACAGCAGAGGTACTTTATTTCCCATGTTAGTTTGGGCATCTACAGCAAAGTATCATAGACTGGGTGGCTGGTGAACAATAGGAATTTATTTTTCACAGTTCTGGAGGATGGAAGTGCATGTAAGATCGGGGTGCCAGATCTTCTGGGTTGCAGACTCCCATTCTCAATGTACCTTCACATAGTTGATAAAGAGCCAGCTATGTTTCTCTCTTCTTCTTACAAAGGGCACTAATCACATTCATTAGGGCCCCACCCTCATGGCCTGATTACCGACCTCAGGCACCACACCAAACAGAATCACACTGCAGGTTAGAATTTCAAAATATAAAAGTCCCTTTCTTGTCAGAGGGCTGTGAGTACAAATGCATGAGCAGGCGGAAGAGTCTGTGACAATTCCTTCCACAGCAGGAGCTTTCACTCTTAGGGACAGTGTGTCGAGGGAGGAGTGGACAGAGCTATCTGCCTTTGATTTGGTCACAATATCTTGTCTTATTGTATTCTTCTAGACTATACTGTATTTTGCAAACTCATTCTGTTATTTATAGTCGGCCTTAAATGTGAAACAAAAACTATAAAATGTACTTTCAAGGTTATAGAGTCCTTCAAAGCTGCAGATAAGGTTTTTTTTTTTCCAGATCAAAGCACTAAAATGTCAGGAAGAAAACCGCCTATACTCGGTAAGACCCAGAGAAATTTTTATGCAGGTTGAAATTGTTAGCAAAATCACTGAAGCAATGCAATTTTAAATCAGATGCAAAGGTAAAATGGAAATGATAAATATAGAAAATAGCATCCAGTAATTACAATTCTATATTTGCCTGATCAGTTGTTGCATATTTATTTATTCAATCCTTTAATATTTATCAAGTGCCTACTTGGTGCAAAGCACCATGCTGGGTGCTGGAGATGAATATAGTTTTTATTTCTCTAACTTTTACCCACTTTTTTACATATTCCCATTTCTCCTAATTTTGTTTCTTTAACTTTTAAATTAAGTGGGGAAAACTTTCCAAACATTTAGGTATGGGTCTGCTGCCCTCAATTTATATTAAGTCATGCTTTCAAGTAATTGCTGTGTAGTTCTCCATGTGGAGATTTTGCCAATCAATCTCTGAAAGATTGTATTTATGCTTAGGCTTTTTTTTCTTTAGTTATGTCAGATTGGCTGTTAAATGTTCAATATGGTTCAAAAGGTGGCATCAGGAAGATTTTGGAGCTATTTGGAGCATCTACCACAAACAAGATTGGAAATTTGCAACCCTCCTCCCTTGGCCCATGGCTGAACTACCAAGCAAGTGGCACTGGCTGGGGGGGGTGTGATGAGTGAAGACTGTTCCACTGAGCACTGTGGGGATAGAGGTCCTTTCTTCCATGGTCACTGTTGCTACCACTAGCACCAAGAAATGTGGCCAGCAGAGAGTTGGCACTCCATGAGTGAATAAAAGTTACAAATGTCCTTTGAACAAGAGAAAAGAAATTTAATCTTCCTGAATTTATCATCAGATGATTTTTATAGCTCCTTTGATTAATTGGTTGATTCTGAATTGCAAAGAATTTGAGTTCTCAGAAAGCTTAATTTCTGAAGTAGCCCTAAATTCTTTCATGGTTACATTTAAAGTAAACATTGGTGCCTGTTTAGCCAGTACTCTGATTTAATTACAAATTCTTCTTGATTATGAGTTAAATTTGGACTTCTACAAGACTATTTGAAATCCAGCTGTGTACTCTTGAAAGTTATTATTTTTGACCAAGTTTCAATGTTTCAGACATTTTTATTAATTAAGAAAGTTTTCTACATCAAGTAAACATAATGATTTCCTGTACTGGTGATAGCAAATGGATTCAATCTCACTTGCTGGTTTTAATTGATTGGTTAACTTGGCGTGCCAGATTGAGAAGGAGCCTAAGGGCAAGACTGAACTTGGTAGAGAAGGTTACCCTATGTGCTAGGTCACCAGTGTTTTTGTGACTGAGACAGGAGGGTGGATGGCACTCATCTTCATACTATGCATTCTTGCACCGTAAACTCTAACACAAGATCAGAAATGTCTCTTTTGTGACCAGAGACTAAATCCAAACAAGATCTGCAAACTAGGGGAGGGATTGGTAGACACATCCACATAGTTCTGTTCTGAAGGAGATTTGTTTGTTAGCTTAATGGCAAATGATCAGAAATGAAATTGTTGAAGGAGTCGGGATTGTTAATGCAAGTTGAAGATCTCAATCGGTATGAAGTTCTGTAGTTCAAGAAGTCATTGATGAGTGTCCTGAACCTGGAAAAGTGAATAAGCCTGAGAGAGTAAAGTAGCCCAGGAACTAGTACCAAATGTTCATGGCCCAGAAGTTACTCATTAGTTCTGAGCCTTTGGACAACCTAGCTGTTCTCCCTGGGATTGTATAACGTTGTAGTTTGGGCTGGCATTGAACTTGCTGTGTAGCTCAGGCTGGCCTCAAACTCATGATCTTCTTGCCTCAGCCTCTCAAGTATAGGGGTTATATATGTGCACCACCAACCATGCTCAGTTTTTTGGTTTTTGGTGTGTGTGTGGGTGGGTGTGTGGGTGTGTGTGTGATGCTTGGAATTGATGTCAGGGCTGCATAAGCTAGGCAAATGCTCTCCCCTCCCTTCCGTTCCCCACCCTTCCCTATTTGCAACAGGATTATTTACTTTTTCCCCTTTTTTTCCCTTTCTTATTTCTTTTCTTTTTCCCTTCCTTCTTTCCCCCTTCTCCCTATCTAGTTCTCCTCTCTTTTGAATACTATTTTTCTTTTACACAGAATATCTCTTATACCTCTTTGTCCTTAATTACACTTATAGTTTCTCATATCAGAGAAACAATTTGATGTGTACTCATGAGTGTCTGATTTATTTCACTTAAGAGTATGTTCTCAAGGTGCATCCATTTACCTACAAATGTCTCTAGTTTATCCTTTTCTATGGCAGACTAGTACTCCATTGTGTAGAAAAACCACATCTTCTTTAGCCGTTCATTAGTTTTTGGACATTTAGGTTGTTTCCAAGACTTAGCTATTACAAATTGTGTTGCTATGAACATGGTTGTGCATATATTGCTGTGGTATGATGATTTTAATTCTTCTTGGAAGATACCAAGCAGAGGAATAGCTGGGTCAAATGGAACCTCTCGTTGTAGTTTTCTGAGGAATCTCCACACTGATTTTCACAGTGGTTGGACCAGTCTACATTCCTACCGACAGTGGAGGAGGGTCCCTTTTTCCCCCGCACCCCCACCAGCTTTTGTTATTGGTTGATTTTTTGATAATAGCTGTTCTTTCTGGAGTGAGATGGAATGTTAGCATTGTTTTGATTTGCATCTCTCGAATGACATGCATTTTATCTGGCAATCTCATGTAAGAGCTAATCTGGAGTTAAAATAAATTGCTGATGAGTTCAGGTTCTACTCATTTTTATCCTCTAGAATTGATACAAGCTGCCCATTCATGCTAGCACTATCTGGTTCAAATCAACTTCACCATCTCCTTAGCTGCCTTACTAGCAGGCCATATAGATCAGAAAAAAATAGTACTAGAAGAATAGATCTAAAAATCTAGAAAATAGTCTCTGGGGTCAGGGAAATAAGGTGTTTTCAGCATCCTTATATATGACTTGTAATTTTGGCTGCTCTTAGAAACAGATCTCTTTAAGTGGAAGTTGTTTTTTAAATGCAATTTATGCTGAGACTTATCTCCAGAAGATTCTTAGTAAGGAAAAACAGGCAAACATTGTTAATGACAATCTAGAACCCATTTTCTAGATTCCTTTGGAATTTCAAAGATGAAAACTCAAATAAGAAATGATCATTATCAAAATTGTATGTCTCTGAGGAGATTTTATCTTTATTTACTTGGATATAGGTATGCAGTCTAATATCTGTCTCTGAATCCATATAGGAGAGAAAGTTGGGTGGTGAGTGAAACTCATCATTTGCTTGTGGTTTTTAAGTATTAAAAAATTTCCAATTGTGCCAGAAGGGATTAAATCTACTTCTTTTTTAAAAATCCATTTGGATGCGGGAAGATCTAAAAGATAGAACAGGACACTCATATTCTGAATTATTTAGTTGCCATGAAAAGATTTATTATGGAGAAAGTAAAAAGAATACACACACACTGCTGATTGCTAGAAAAAATAGCGTACGTGAACACCTGACAGAAGAAAATTATCTAGAAATGTAACATTTAAAAAATTTAAAAATTAGCCAGGCATGGTGGCACAGGCCTGTAATCCCAGCACTCAGGAGTTTGAAGCAGTAGAACCCTGAGTTTGAGGAGAAAAAATTAAGGATCATCTAATAGTATTTTCAGAATTGTGAGGTAGTAGAGTTTTGTGGTTACAAAGTCGAACCATATACATGAAAAGATTTGGTTCTTTTAATTGGTGAATTGAGGCCATTTACATTGATGGTTATAACTGATATGTATGGACTTATCTTTGTCATGTTATTCTCCTGTTGTTGGTTCTCTTTCTTCTCCCTGTTTAATTACTTGCCTTGCTGGGTGGATTCATTCTTTTGTGGTTCCTGAAGTTGTAGTCCTCATTGTCTCTAGAAGGTCCTACAGAACATTTTGGAGGGTTAGTTTGGTGGTCATGAATTTCCTCAGGTGTTTGTCACAGAAGTAACACTTCTCCATCAATTTTGAAAGACAGTTTTGCAGGGTACATCAATGTGGGCTGGAGTTTGTTTCCTTTTAGGGCTTGAAATTCTTTACTCCAAACTCTCCTTGACTTGAGGGTGTGTGTTGAGAAGTCTGCTGTGATTCTGATGGGCTTTCCTTTATAGATGATCTGTTTCTTTTCTCTAACAGGTTTTAATATTCTGTTCTTGTGTTGCATTTTTCAAATCTTGACTATTATATGCCTTTGGGTAGATTTTTGTTGGTCATAGCTAATTGGAGTCGTATATGCCTCACTTATCTGTATGTCAAGTTCTCTTTTCATACTTGGGAAGTTTTCTGCCATTATTTCTGTGAACAGGGTTTTTTATGTCATTTGCACTATCTCTTGCTTTTTCATGGACTCTGATCAATCTTAATCTTCTTTGTGTCATCTAGCAGCTGTTGGATTGATTTTTCATGGTCCCTTGCCATTTTAAAGAACTCTTTCTTTTCATGATCACTAATCGCTATCTTGTCTTCTATATCTGAAATTCTGCCTTCACATTGTTTTATTCTACTGCCTATACTTTCAATGGTATTCTTAGTCTCCTGGCTATGTCTTTGAATCTGTTTCATAATTTCCATTTCTTTTCTATGTTGAGTGTTCATGTTTTCCATCATCTTCCTAAGCTCCTCTATTTTTGAAATCTGTATCTGCTTTAGAGTCTCTAATCATGTCTTTTGTTCTGGTCACCATCTCTGTAGTTATGTGAGAAATTATTTCTGGTTTGATTTTTTTCTAGAGCCTCATTCATTTCTTTTGTTACTTCCGCTGTTGCTGTCTATTTGGCCAGTCCCTGGTTCTTTGACCCTGGCCTATAGTATTGTTTATGACCCTCAGGCAATCTCAGTCTTGGCATACATGGAAGAACAACTGATAGGAACAGTTCTGTCACCTTGGCTAAAGTAGTACAATCAGTTACAATAGTATCAAACAGCCTAGAAAATGACAAACTGTGTTAACTATTAATTTGCCACCTTTAACTGTATAAACTAGATTTTTGGTGATATAACAATATCTAAAATAAACCAGAAACTTGTATACAGTAATTATACCCTCAATATGGTGATTTTACCCTCAGGAGGGAAAATTCAAAAGGGATTAGAAGGAAAAAATAGAGAAATAGAAGAGAAAGAGATGAGAAGCAAAGCTTCCCTGGAGGACCAGGGAAGATTATGCAAACTTTGAGAAACTAGTAAAGAAGAAAGGAGTGAAAGAGAGAAGGAAGGAATAAAAACAAGTACAGAACAAAACAGTAACAACAAAAAAAACTAGAAACAAATTTCACATCCATGTAAAAATAAGAAAAAAAAAGAGGAAAAAGAAAAAAATAGCAATGACAACAGAAAAAAAAAATCTGCTTCCAGGTGTGTCTCTGTTGTCACTGGTAGACAGACTTAGACTAGGCAGGCCCAGGTCTGTATTGATTAATCCCAGCAGCAGACTTGTGGTGGGTTAGTTGGTAATCCCAGTTGGGCTCAATAGCCAGCCTTCACCACCAATTCCACTGAAGTTCAGCCTGGTTTCTGGTTGTGAGGATGGAACCTGATTTCTTCAGCTAGAGACACACATCTGTCTCCTGCTGGCCTGCACTTGGCTCCTTGGATTCCTCTTGACTTGAGCTTGAACTCAGCTCCACCTTGCCCCAGCTGTGGGACCACCAGAGCCATGGGCAGCTTATCTGAGTTCTGAGCTCAGATGGCCCCTTTCCAAGATGCTGACTGGCTGATTGCCCTTTCCTGGGGGATGTCTGAACCCAAACAACTCACCAGCCATTGTAGTCCACTGTGTTCACTGCTCCATTCCACTGGTGTGCCTTTCTGTGGAGGCCTCTGAAGTCGCCAGTAGTGACCATGTGTCTGCAGAATTGAGCTGCCTCTCCTGCACCATGAGCCAGGGCTCTGGGAGAAAGCACTGTCAACCACTTCCTTCTGTGCCAAGGTCTCTCATTTTGGTCTCCCTGTGAGCTTCACTTCTCACTTCAGATCCCTGCTGGATCCTGGGAACCCACTTCCCTTCTTCTCTTCCTCAAGTTGCTATATTTCAGCATCTGGACAACAAATCTCGGAAAGGTTGTTTCTCTGCTGTTCACCACTCTGACATCTTCCTGGAAGTCCCAGGAGAAAAGATTTAGATGCAAATTCTAGAAACCTAAGAATATTCTTAGAAACCTAAAATTTTAAGTTTTATTATTCTTAAACTGTATAAATTAACGTATATGCCAATATGTGTGATATATTTCATAACTTTTCAGAAGTTGCTCATTTCTTTATGTACTACTTGTTAACACACAAATTGCTTTGGTGGTGATACATATTTTCAGACATCCACATATTTACTTTTTACAAATAAAATTAATGTTAAAGTTAACTAATAGTTTATATGGTCTGCTTACAGACAAAGTGTTTTGGTTTATAACTGTCTGTCTCCCCAAAGCCTCATGCACTCAGAGCCAGAGCTTGTGGAAGGTGTTTGGACCATGGGGATGCTATAGCTAAATATGATGTTAGGAAGAGGGGCCAGACTGGAAGAGATGGCTCAATGGGGGGGTAATCTGGTAGAGTGTATTTCCGTCCCTCTTTCCTCTCTTAGCTCTCTCTGCTTCCTGTTCTCCATGAGGTTAGCACTTTTCCTCAGCCATGACTCTCTGCTGAGGTCTTCTGGGAAGACAGCTGGCCATGAAACCATGAGGCAAAATAAACTTCTCCTTTAAGTTGTAGTTGTTGGTAATGTGCAAGAAGGGAAGAGCATATTTCTTTTTTTTTCTTCTTCTGCCCCATGACTCAGTAGGAGAATGGTATTTGCCCCTTGTTTTTTGTTTGTTTTTTGGTTCTGGAGATCGAACTCGGGGCCTTGCACTTGCTAAGCAAGCACTGTAACCACTGAGTTAACTCCCCAGCCCCTTCCCCTTATTTTTTGACAACTTCTGTCTTTTTATTTGTAGCTCAAGGGTAGAGTGCTCACCTAGCATATGCAAGGGCCTGGGTTTGATCCTCAACAATGAAGAAAAAAAGTTTCAAATTTAGCTAGATTAATTTAAAAATGTCCATTCATGACCTAAAATAAAAGACAGAGTTGGGGAAGGATTCTTCTACCTATATTGCAAAGAATTATATAATGAAGAGGTATCAAGAAATTCCGGAATAATGTGTGTTAACATCCTAAATATAAGATGGTGATTGCACAACTCTATAATTTGCTTCAAAAACCACTGAATTGTGCACTTACAATTGTTGAATTTCATGATATGTAAAATCTAATTCAATAGAGCTGAAAAAAATCTACCATATAAAAACTGCTACAAAGCAATTGGCGAAAAAAGCAGCTCAACAGCAAAATGTGAAATGAATTGAAAGTTCATAAGAAAACGAATATGGATGACCAATAGCCATAAAAGTAAACTCAGTTTTACCAGCAATCAGGAAACAACCTGCTTAAGACAGGAATGAGAGTACTTTTCACCTGTCATCTTCGATTTTTTAACATTTTAATTCAAATTGTATAAATTTTTTGACTAGCGAGTACATTGAAAGAATCCAAAAATAAAGATGAAAACTGATACAAAAATGTTTGTGGAAAGTACGTTTTATCTCTTTCTCCAAGACCCCTATTCCCCCCCACAATGCAACCACATTATTTTTATCTTGTGTAATTTTCCAGAGATAGTTAATGTACATACAGGGAAATATGCATATTTGCCACCCTCACTTTGTGTATGGTAAAGTTCATGCACTGTGTGAACCCATCTGCATTCTGTTTTGTCCTGCTGTCTCCAAGAGTTTCCTCTGTGGTTATAATGGAGAGTTTGCTCATCATTTTCTAAATAGCTGGACTGTGTAGAGTTTAAATGTGCAGATATACTACCATCTATTTAAATGTTTCCCTACTGGTAGAACTATTTTAAAGTGTTTTTCTATTAACCCTACACCATGCTTTTATGACTTCATATATATATGACTATATCTGTGAAGTAGATTTTGTTTTTATAATTATTAGTATATGTTTGTAGTACAGGCAGTTTACAATCATCTTAGGGAGTGTACATAATATAGTGTGGTTCCATTTTTTCTCACCTCTTTCCCCTCTGTCCCACCTCCCTCCCTCTTCCTCTAAATCTCCTTTCTCCACTTTCATTGTTGATATTATTAATTTTATCTCATGTTTATGACATATAATGTTTAAATTCATTGAGGTTATTTGATTCCTGCACATGGCATATCTTTACTCTACTTAGTTCCTTTTCCTTCCCCCCTCCTCTCACCCTTCCTTTGGACCCCTTCCCATTTGCGAGAATCCTATATGCTCGTCTCCTTCCATCCATCCTTTATTGTCCTCTTTGTTTGTACTTTGTCATACTCACATGAGAGATACTATGTGGTATGTAAGCTTGTGTGTCTATTTTACTCAGCATTATATTTTCTGGGTGCATCTATTTTTCTGCAGATGTCTCAGATTTGACCTTCTTTATAGCTGAGTAGCATTCCATTAAGTACAGATACATTTTATTTATCTAACCATATGTTGATGGGTATACGGCCTGATTTCATGATTTAACTGTTATAAATTGTGACGGTATAAACATGGATATGCTTGCATTGCTATAGTATGATATCTTTAGCTCTCTGGGGGAAATACCTAGAGTGGGGATAGCTGGGGCATATGGAATTTCTATTGTAATTCTTTGAGGAATTTCCATAATGACTGTACTAGTTTACATTCTTGCCAACAATGTAGGAAGGCTCCCTTTTCACCACAGCCATGCCAGCATTTGTTGTTTTTTGATTTCTTGAGGGCTGCCTTTCTTTCTGGTGTAAGGTGGAATCTTAATGTGCTTTTAATTTGCATTTTTCTAATGGCCAGGGATGTGGAACATTTTTTCATATATTTGTTGGCCATTTGCATTTCTTCCTCTGTGAAATGTCACTTTCTCATTTCTGATTGGGTCTTTTGTTTAAGGTGGTCTAATTTTTTTGAGTTCTTTATATATTCAAGATACTAGTCCTCTGTCTGAGGAATAACTGGCAACATTCTTTCCCATTCTGTAGGTCATCTCGTCACTCTACTAAGGGTTGTGCAGAAGCTTTTACATTTGATGCAATGTCATTTGTTGATTCTTGCTGTTATTTCAGGTTCTGTTTAAGATATCTTACATCTGTGGCTTCACTTGTTCTACCTATTTTATATTCCAGTAGGTGCAGTGCTTCTGTTTTAATGTTTAGATCTTTGATCCGTTCTGATTTTAGGTTGGAACATGGTGAGAGATATGGGTCCAATTTTAGTCTTCTCTAAACAGATATCTAGCTTTTCCAGCACCATTTGTTGAATAGGCTATCTTTCCTCCAATGTATACTTTTGGCCCCTTTGTCAAAGATCAAATAGCTAAATGTGTCTGGGGATGTTTCTATATCCTCTATTCTGTTCCTCTGATCTACATGTCTCCTTTTGTTCCAGTACCACATTGTTTTTATTAGTGGTGCTGTGTAGTATAGCTTGAGGTATGGTAATGTGATGCCTCCTGCTTTGCTCTGTCGGCCAAGATTGCTTTTGCTAGTCTGCATCTCTTCTGGTTCCATATGAATTTTTAAGCTTGTTTTCCCTAGGTCTGTGAAGTATGCTGTTGGCATTTTGGCTGGGATTATGGCCATTTTGACAATATTTATTCTGCCTATCCAGGAGCAGGGAACATCTTTCCATTTTCTGATGTCTTCCTCAATCTTCTTCTTCAGAGTACTGTAATTTTCTTTGTAGAGGTATTTGACTTCCTTGGTTAGCTTAATACCTAGGTGTTTCATTTTTCTTGACACTACCATGAATGGGTTTTTTTTTTAATAATTTCCTTCTCTTGAGCTCATTATTAGAGCACATAAATGCTATTGAGTTTTGTGTGTTTTGTATCCTGCTGCATTGCTGAAGCTGGTTATTAATTCTAAGAGTTTTTTGGTGGAATTCTTTGGGTTCTCTATGTAGGGTATTATGTCATCTGTGAATAATGATAATTTGAGTTTTTCCTTTCCTATATGTATCCCTTTTATTTCTTTCCCTTGCCTGATTGTGCTGGTTAGTGTTTTGAGTACTGTGTTGAATAGAAATGATGATAGTGGGCATCCTTGTGTTGTTCCTGATTTTAAGAGAATGCTTTTAGTTTTTCTTCATTTAATATGATGCCAGCTGTTGGTTTGCCACAAATAGCTTTTATCAAATTCAGGTATTCTCCTTCTATTCCTATTTTTTTCAGAGTTCTTATTATGAAGCAGTGTTGGATTTTGTTGAAAACAAAATGATCATGTGGTTTTTGACCTTGCTCCTGTTTATGTGATATATTATATTAATTGATTTGCATATGTTGAACCATCCTAGTGTCTCTGGAATGAAACCTACTTGATATATGATCTTTTGATAATGAGCTGTCTTCTATTTGCTAATATTTTTTGAGGAATTTTGCATCTATGTTCATTAAGGAGACTGGCCTGTAGCTTTCTTTTTCAGTTGTGTCTTTATTCAGTTCTGGAATCAGAGTGAAGCTGGCTTCCATAAGTGAATTTGAAAGCACTTTCTCCCTTTCAGTTTTTTTGAAGAGCTTTGGGAGGATAGGTGATATAACATCTTAAAGGACTTACAGAATTCAGCAATGAATCCATCAGGTCCTGAGCTTTTTTTAGTTTCAATTTAATTGCTTGTTTATTGGGTTCTTCAGTATTTTTGTGTCTTCTTGAGTTAGCTTTGGTAATTTGTATGAGTCAAGGAATTTGTCCATTTCTTCTGAATTTTCCAGTTTATTATAATACAATTTTTTATAGTTGTTACTCTCTTCTGGATTTTGACAGCGTCTGTTGTGATTTTGCCCTTTTCATTTCTAATTGCATTAATGTGAGTCTTTTATCTCTTTCTCTTGGTAAATTTGGCTAAGGGTTTTTCTGTTTTGTTTATTCTTTTGAAGACCCAGTTCTTCGATTCATTGAATGTTTGTATTATTATTTTTTTTTAGTCTCAATTTCACTGATTTCTGCTCTAAACTTTATGATTTCCCTTCTTAGTTCTGGTTTGGGCCTGGATTGTTGTTTCTTGCGTACCTTAAGTTTCCTCAGAAGGTTGTTTATTTGAGCTCATTCTCTTTTATTAATGCTTACATTGATTGCAGTGAACTTCCCTCTTAGCACTGCATAGTGTCTCAGAGGTTCTGGTGAGTTATATGGGCATTGTCATTAACCTCCAGAAATTTAAAAATTCTTCCTTGATTTCTTCTGTGACCCATTGGTTGTTTAGGTGTGTGTTATTAATTATCCAGGTGCTTCTACTTTTCCTGCAGTTTCTTCTGTCATTGATTTCTAATTTCACTGCATAGTGGTCTGATAGCATACAAGGGGTGATATTGATTCTTTTATATTTATTTAAGCAGGCTTTGTGGGTATGTGATGTGTTTTGGAGAAAGGAACTGTGTACTGCAGAAAAAAATATATATTCTGTTATAGTAGAATGGAATACTCTGTAGATATCTGTTAAGTAAGTCTATATGTTCAAGGATGTAGATCAACTCTGATACATCTTTATTGAGTTTTTGTTTAATTGATCTATCTCTTTGCAAAAGTAGGGTGTTAAGATCCTCCATTATGATTGTGTTAGTATTTATTTGATCTTTTATGTTCATTGGTGTCTTAGTTACTTTTATCATTTCTGAGACAAAATGCCAAACACCCAAAATTAAAGGAGGAAAGGTTTATTTTAGCTCACAATTTGTAGAGTTTTCAGTCCATAATCGGCTGGCTCTAAGGCAGGGTGGCATGGCAGAGGGGCATTGCAGAGGAGAAACAGTTCATGGCAGGCAGAAGGTAGCAGAAGCAAGAAGCAGCAAGTGATGGCAGCAGCCCTCTTTCTGTCCCTTGTATTCTATCCAAACTACCTGCCATTAGGGCAGGTGGCATCCGCATCCAGAACTATGCCAAAACAATCAGTGGACTAATTTAGTAATCATACACCCTTAATCCTGGCATCACCCACCCATCTTCCGTAGGTCCACCCCCTCTGACAATTTCACTCACCAAACCTGGCCTCCCACAATGGAATACAGGCCCTGTGAACTTCTTGATCTGACTCCAGGCCTTCCAGGGAACACCAGGAGATCCTTATTCATCTCTCCTCCTCTCTAAGCTTATCTCCTGAAGCTGTCTCTCACCCAGTCTCTGTAGTAGGGTAATGAAATGAAATTCTCCTTCTGGATGTTGCTGTCTTCTTCAGTCATATCAGTCTAGTAGTTATGACCTCTGCTGCTCTATGCTGAGAAAACCCCAGGAGTTGGGGTGATACTGACTGAGGGTGAGGCATGCAGTTGGTCAGTCCCAGGGTCCTCCTTGACTCAGATCGTGGATCCTGGCTTCAGCTGGGGTCCAGGTGTTTGGTTGGTCATGCCCAAGATCCTCCCTGTCTTGGCACATGGGCCCCAGCTTTATGTGAAGTAGATTTCTATGGAAAGTTTTAAAAGTTGATTGTATAAACCACAGTGCATGCTGAGAGAAATGGATATTCCATAAACAGTATTTTTTTGGGGAGGTGGTACAATCTGGCTGTATATCAAATTAGAAAAATATATATATATATCCTTTGATGCAGAAATTTTATTTGTAGGAATCTTCCCTACAGATGTCCTTACATAGGAACACAAAACTCTATGTTCCTGCATTGTTTGAAATAGCAAAACACTAAAATCACCTAAATCTACAGAAATCTTAGTAAACATATTCTGGCACACCCATAATACCAAATATTTCAGAGATATGAATAGAAAGAGGTAGATCTTTATGAATTGCCATGGAATGGTAATCCTCTGAGATGTATTAATGAGAAAAGCATGATACCTATGTGGTATAGTCCTTCATAACATAGATGAATAGGCAGAGAATTATATAGATTATCTCAGAGCCCTCCACTGTTCTTCCCTCCCTGTCTCTCCCCCCTCTCTTCCTTCTTTCCTTTCTGTAAGTGCATAGAAAAAGATCTGTGTGCATGCCAATTTAAGGAGAGAAGAAAAAGATTGTAGAAAAATAAAAAGGGAATTTCTGTTTTTTAATTCTATTTTTTTGTATTCTTGGTCAGTTTTTATAATGTGCATATATTCACGTGTAGCTAATTAAAAATGACATTTGTAAATACCAATAAAAATTCTAATGAAAGCTATCAACTACCATGTAAAGGCTTTTTTTCTTTCTTCCCCTACCCTGCTTTTTTGTTAATCATGAAAGTTTCCAAGTATGTATAAAGTACAGAAAATAATATAACAGACACCCATGTACCCACCATCCAAATTTAACAGATGTTAACATTTTGCCAAATTTGCTTCAGATTCTGTCCTAAAAAAAGAAAGAACATGTTTCTGATAAAGTTAAAACTTTCTGCCCTACACCTTCAAGGTGGCAATTTCCTTGAAGTTGCACATCATTTTCAGTTTTTAAATCATAAAAAATAAGATATCCTTAGATGATTTGAAAGAAAAAGTCTTATACTTAGTTTTGTAGAAAACTTTTTGGAAGATGGCTTACAAATTACATCTTTCTTTTTCTTTTGAACCACGTAGAGGCTTTATTATTTCCTGTTTATTGCCCCTTTCTCATCTCACTCCCGTCTCCATGTAGTATTATCTCCCCAGGCTCTTTGCTTCCATATTCTATTCATTGGTCTGCCACTAATATATTGTCTTCCTAAAAAAGGATTTCTCAACTTCATCATTATTTCCATTCTGGGTAGATCATATTTTATTGTGGGAAACAATTCTGTGCATTGTACTATGTTTAGCAGCATCCCTGGCCTATAAATGATAGATGCCAGATTCACCATCCCCAACTGTGACAATAAAAATGTTTCCAGATATTGTCACATGCTCCCTGGAGGGGGGATCCAAATAGAAACCACTGGCCTTAACTATGACTTTTTGTTGTTGTTGCTGTTGTTGTTGTTCTGGGGGTTGAACCCAGGGCCTGTGCATATCATGAACCCAGGCTTGTGCATACCATGCACATGCTTTACTACCAAGTTCTGCCCCAAACCCTAAATTGTAACTTTTGATATCGGTTACATGCTCACAAACCTCCCATGGTTCCTTGTTGCTGATCACAACATATTCAGATGTTTCTTACCCTCCCCTGGTTTCAAGACTCTCATCACTACTCTTACTTCCTACTTATTTCTCACTTCTTCCCATCAGCCATTCAGACCTACCTCCCTACTCCTTACCCCTTTTCTGTTATGGTTATTCTCATCTTCAGGCTTTTATGCATGTTTTCCTGTATTTTAGGGTGTGTCACATGTTACTGTCTGTGTTTCCAACTTCTGTTAGCTGTTGAGAGTCAGATACAGGCCCACTTACTCATATAGTGTTTCCTGATGACTTTTGTCCTAATGTTTTCTCCTTGTTTGGAAGCAGTGAAATCTGGTGATTTAGTGAATGAGTCAAAAAAGGGGGGCCTGGATCTGACGTTCCTCCACATGTTCTGTGAGACATGGGCAAATGGTTTAGTCCTTCTGTGTCTTATCTCCTCAAACTATAATGGGAACAACAATTCTTACTTTGCAGGGTGGTTGAGAGGATGAAATTACATTTTGTGGATTCCATTAACACCTGAGTATATCTGCTATTTTATGACTTTTGAGTTGTTTTATATGCAATGGTCTTAACTTTCCAAACAGAAAAAAGTTAATAAATAAGGAGATTTTGTACCAGTTACAGATACTTCGTAGATAAAGACCATTGATGGCATGGTCAAAATGTTTCTTTATATACTTACTATTATGGTTTAGATCTAAAATAACCCCCTAAAGCCTCATATGTTTAGGTGTGTGGCTTTTGGAAGGTGATTGGAATATGGGGGTGCTATACTCATTAGTGGATTAATCCACTGACAAGTTCATAGCTGAATATGCTGTTAGAACATGGGACCTGGTTGGAAAAGGTACATCACTGGGCTGTGATCTGATGGATATATTCATATATTCTCTCTCTCTCCCTCCCTCCTTTCTCCATTCCCACCTATTTCCTGCTTGCCAGAAGGTGAGCATTATTCTTCTGCCATGCTGTTCCACCTTGGAGCCAGCTAACCATGGACTGAATCTTGTGAAACTATGAGCCAAAATAAACTTGTCCTTTAAATTGTGGGTGTTGGGTATTGTGTCCCAGTGATGGAAAAATGACTAATACAGAATATTGGCACCAAAGAAGATGTGGGTGTTGTTGCTATGATTGTACCTGCCATGTGTTCAGAAACCACTGGAACTGGATTGCAGGAGGAGTGTGGAAAGATTTGGAGATATGGGCTAGAGAAGCCCTCACATGCTGTAAGCAGAGCTTAATGGGTGATTCTGGTTGAAGCTCAGATGACCAGAATACTGATAAGAATGTGAACAGCAAAGACCAGAGTCAAGAACTTTCAGGTGAGAAACAGGACTCTATTTGAAACAGAACAAGAGGCCATGTATTTGTGTTATCCTCAGGAAACCAAGTCCTAACACCTCAAGGATCAGGCAGTGTTCCTTGGCTCTTTGTGTCTTTGATGAAAGAATTCAGAGAAGGTACATAGGAAATTGTGCAAAGTATAGACAGAGTTTATTTCAAAGTGATGGATTTTCAGAGCAATAGAGTATGAAAGTGAGCAAGCATCAAGATGGCAGTTGTGCAAAATTAAGACTCAGGCTACATTTATGTGATTAAATGGGTCTTCAAGTAATATCATTTTCTTTTCCTGATATCATTTTTTTTTAATAAGGAAATGGGACTGTTTCAACCAACTTTGGAGGGTTCAAGTTATTCACTAGGTGGGATGATTCTTTTTTTAACCTGGGTGGAATGTTTCTGTTTAGTTTGTTTTGAGACCTTGAGATTTTCCCCAACCCTCATCCATTGTCTAGACTTTGTACAAACCCTGAACCTTATTAGCATGCTCAGAGGTGGTTACATTCTTTTGTGCTATCACTTGAAAATATAAGCTTGTTTAAATTTTATCTATAGCTAATGATTAAGAAAATGAAGGGGAAAGGAAAAAAATTCTGTCTTCTTTGTCTTTTGTCTAGTCCCAGCTGCCTTTCTCCAGGCCTTAAGGCCTAACTTTCCGTTAATATGTCTCATTTTGGCAAAGAAGTTGTCTACATTTTGTCAATATCCTAAGATTTTGTGTGAGGCTGAATTTAAAGGCAGTGGACTAATTAACCTAGCAGAGGAAATTTCAGGCAGCCCAACATTAAATCTATGGTATGGGTACTACTTTAGCCACAGCCACTGTGAGAATCAGGAGCAAAAAGCAAAGCCAAAGCTGGGCATGGTACTATAATCCAGGCAGTCTAGAAGGCAGCAGCAAGGGGATTGCAAATTTGAACCAACCCTGGGCAACTTAACAACTAGAATCCTGTCTCAAGAAAAGAAAAGGCTGGGACTGTAGCTCAGAATGAAATCCCTGGGTTCTATCCCCAGTATGGAAGGGGGAAAAAAAAAAAAAAACAGAGCCAAAGAGATGTGAAAATTTGGCAGCTTGGCCAAAAGGGAAATCCTTATAAAGTTGGGGCCAAGAAGAGGTTATTCCTGAAAAAAAATTAACATTAAAAAGAAGCTACATACTTTGCTTCAGAACAATAAGAAAAATGCCTTGAAGATATCTCAGGAAATGGCCAGACCCTATCCATTGCAGGCTCATGGGTATGAAGTATAAACTCCTTTGAAAGACTTTGCTTGAGAAGAGAGCCCCAGGGCACCATGCTCATTCAGAGCATCTAGGGAAGTGATTCCTGGAGTTTAGCCATCCAGATACTCAGAGGCTTCCATAGTCCTGGTCCAAAGAAGCAAGGCTACTGTTCAAACTGGCAGAAGACCTTGGCATAATGCACACTGTACTGGCTTTTTAGTCATCCAGAATGTAAGTTATGGGGTCACAGGAGCTTCTACCCAGATTTTAGAAGAAGGCCAGGAAGACTAGGCAAAAAATGTGTGACAGAGTCACAGTCCCTGCTAGTGTTATGTCTGGAGGTGGACTCTGAGCTGCTGCCCTGCTGGAAAACACAGCTCCCAGTGATCATAACCCAGCTACAGTAAAGAATTGAAGAAACCGAGTTTAAACTAAGAGAAGACAATTTATTTAAAGATGGCAAAAAAGGGGGAAAAGAGAGATGACAGACAGCTACTTGATGAGCAAGGAGCATTAGAAAGCAAAAATACTTCTCTGTAGTCCCTTTTTACTGGATTTTTCCTTGTGTTGGCCCTTGGAATCTGATTGGCTCCTGGGCTTGTCAGTTTCTCTTAGCCAAGTGACCTTTCTTTGTCTCTTAGCAGAGAGTAAGATTATGGGTGGGTGCCTTAGGGCCAGGTTATGTACATGTGAGGATCAAATAAAGGGGGAGTTTGTGATTTTTATGTTAATCACACTACCTGGGGCCTTCCCCAAACTAGTGAGGTTGCCTTTGTCTCTTTACCTGTTGGAATCTAGTGGCCTTTATGTTTCTAACTATTGGATTATAGCTGTGTTTGCCTTTCAGAGTCTTGCTTTAGAGATCCAAATTGTCTATTAATTTTTAATAATATGCAATGAGGCCTTTACCCTACCTTCTCCCTACCTTTGGGGACCTCTGTCTCTACAGAAGGATTCCCTGAGAGAGCAATGCATGAAGCTGTGAGAGTAAAGCCAAAGTTACATTGCAGACCCCAGGAAGTTGTAGAAGCTAGGAACATAGAACATCTTCCAAGAAAAGCTTCCACAGGTTATGTGGACTTCAACTGGCAAGGACATAAGGAAGAAGCTGCCCAAGCTCTTTAGAGCTCATATCTTACAGGTCCTAGATTCTGAACCTGGAGCTACAGTATTAGTTTGCTCTGCTTTGGTTCTATTCTTTTCTGATATGCATTCCTCCCTTTTGGATTAGGAATGTTTACTGGTATACTGGAAGTATTTAACTTCCTCTTTGATTTTTTTTTTTTAGGTGCTGGGGATCGAACTCAGGGCCTTGTGCTTGCAAAGCAAGCACTCTAACCACTGAGCCAAATCCCCAGCCCCCCCTCTTTGATTTTTAAAGGGACTCACAGCTAAAAGTTTGCCATGAGTCTCTAAGGAAACTTTGAACTTGAACTTTTCAGCAGTGCTGGACTTGTTAAGCCTTTGGTAACTCTTGGAGATAGACTAAATACATTTTGTATGAGATGGATATGAGCCTTTTGGGGACCAAGGTGAAATGTTTATATATATTCTCCAAAAGTCTCACGTGTTCAGCTATGGGGCTTTTGGAAGGTGACCAGATCGTGAAGGTTCTATACTCATAGCTGAATGTGATATTAGGGGGTAGATTCTGGTTGAAGGAGGTGGGTCAGTGGGGGTGTGACCTGGGAGAATGTATTCTTGTCCCTGTCTCCTCCGTTCTGTGCTCTTTGCTTCCTGGCTGGCAGTGAATGAATAGCTTTCCTCTGCCATTCCCTTCTACAACACTGTTTCTGTATTGGAGCCAGCCAACCATGGACTGAGCCTTCTGAAACTATGAACAACATTAAACCTTGACTCCTTTAAATTGTAGGTGTTATTTTGTCCCAGTGACAAGAAAGTGATTAGTACACCTATCAATTACCATATTGCTACTGAACTTATAGTTTTACTGTTGTCAACCTTCCATCCTTCCAAATGAATTCAGGTTTAGTCTTATTACCTTGATCATTTTAAAAATAATGTACAAGCACAAGGCCCTGAGTTTGATCCCCAGAACAACAACAACAAAAAAAAATACATGCATCAGTCATAACCTCCTTGACATGCTTGAAAAGATGAACTGCCCCAAGAATCATTGAGGATGATTCACTGTACAGTGGTTTTGGGTATAGAAATGGAAATTATGGCATAAGATACTGATAACATGAGGTGCATTGAGGTGCACTGATTAACTGAAACTACAGATCTAGGAGAAAGAGGTGAGTGATAGGACTCAATCTCTGGCACTTGAACAAATCCTGTGAAGTGGAGAGGTATTTCCCTGGGGTCTTCTCTGCCTTTTCTTGGCTCTATATTCCAGGGTAACATGACTGCTATCAGACCTGGAACTTACTAATGCACCATTTTAGGGAAGATTAACAGAGAAATCCTACTTCTAGGAATTTATTTTAAAGAAATAATGATAGAGATGCTACATAATCTGTTTATAAAGATATTCATTGTAGTGTTGTTTATAATAAAAATGGAAACTTCCTGAGTATCCAACAACACAGCACTAGTAATAAAATAATGATAAATCTACATAGTATAACACTCAGCAGCTGTTAAAAAATAAAGTTGAAACAAATAGAACTTATAGTACATTTGTATTATGTGTTTTAGTCTATTAGGGCTGCCATCATGAAAATACTATAGAGTGGGTGACTTAAACCACATATATTTATTTCTCTCAGTTGCAGAAGCTGAGAAGTCCAAGATCAATGTGCCAGTCAATTTCTTGCTTCATAGATTGCCATCTTCTTGCTGTGTCCTCGTGTGGAGAAACAGAGCAAAAGAGTTCTCTGGGGTTTCTTTCATAAGAGCACTAAAACCATTTAATTATGAGAAACCCCACACTCATGACCTAAACAAATCCCAAAGGCCTCCTTTCCAAATACCATCACATTTGGGACACACAATGAGTATATAACATTACAGAACACTACAGACCAGCTAGTGTATAATTAAGAGTAGTATAATAGTGGCTAAGAGTTAATGAATGGTTACCCATACTTTATCATTTCTTTCCCCTTACCCCCTTCTGAGACAGATGCTCCTAATCTTACTTTATAGATGAGTAAACAGGTACATGGCGACTGAGAGATTTGGCCAAGCTCAGATAATTAGGAAGTGGCAGAATCTGGATCCATGATGAGTCTGATGCTTGCACACCTACTGACTGTCACTCCTCCGTACTGTCTTACAGTATATACCCTCTATACTCCTGTAAGACTCCTAGAAATTTTAAAATCTCCTGGAGATTTTAAAAAGACTCCTAGAAATTTTATTAACTGAAAATACAAGGAAAATGTGACTAGAATGAGTCCATTCACAAAAGATGTTAAGTAGATATAAGTATACATTGTGTTATCAGTGACCTCTGAGGAGGGGACTAGGTGGGGGGAGGCTAATGGGAGCTTGCATATTTATTCTCTATGTTCTCAGGACGCTTGCCTTTTTCCAACAATGTTTTCACGCATCATCTCAATACAGTAATTAAAAAACCGTTGTACAACAACTAAAATTGCCACTAGAGGGCTCAACAAACTGCCTACTATACTACGCTCTCCCACTAGAGGCGGTGCAGAGGGAGCTGTCCAGGTGCTGAACTGTGTGGCGGGGTAACTTTCTGCAGTGATTTCCCGCAACCCAGCCTCTTGGAGCCTCCACTGAAGCTCTGGAGCTGGGAATCAGTTGGTGTAAGGTGTTAAGCTGGAGTACAGGATGGCAGTGAATAATCTAGTCTTCTCTGTCATTCTAGTCTGAATCAGTTTTAGCATGTCAGGGATGAGTATATGAGTGATAGTATTTCAACATGCTCCTTCCCTGAGAGAAGAGAAAAGAACCATCAGAAGTCCTGGTGACATTGGGAGCCCAGAAACTGGAGTTTTGGTTAGCAATGGAGACCAGGAATTCCTACCTAGTCCTCAAATATTTGGGAGAGGCTATGGCCTAGGAAAATAAGTTTTTGTTTGTTTGTTCGGCATGTAATTTTTTGTTTGATTTAAAGATCTTATTGCATGAATTAACTTAAGAATCCATACTTTAAAATCTGTTGTTACATAGTTTGTAAACAATAGGCAGGCCCTTCTTTTTAATGTTTTACAAGAGATTTTAAATGCCAACCAGCGTGAGAATAAATTTGTAAAAAATAAAATCTGTCTACAGTGCTCAAAGTGGTCAAAAGATTGGGCAAATTAGTATGGCTTATATTTTCCTTGAGAGTTTGAGTTGCTACACTCTTTTAGAGTAAAAATTAGCAGGTCTACCAAAAATAGCTTTTTTTTTTCATTTTTTGAGAAAGGGTCTCACTATGTAGCCCAGGCTGGCCTTGAAACTATGATCCTTCAGCCTCTGCCTACCAAGTGCTGAGATTACAGGCATGTGCCACAACACTCCACTTTCATCAAAATGTTAATGAATGGGCCTGGAGGTTTAGCTCAGTGGTTAGAGTGCTTGCCTGCAAGCACAAGGCCCTGAGTTCGATCCCCAGCACCAAATATATGTATATATATATAATATATGCATATATATTTTATATATATATATGTATGTATGTATATGAATGTTCTTCTGGATCCAGAAATTCCACACTGAGAATTTTAACCTGGAGAAATATTAGTAAGTGTGAAGTATTTTTTATTGTAATCATGTGGACATTATACCATTGATGTTAAGGTGAAACATTGGGATCAACCTAAATGTTATTGGTAGGACATAGGCTAAGTTTTGGTTCAGCAATTACTATGTGGTCACCAAGAAGATTGATTTATATGAATAGACAAGAAAAGATGTCCATAAAAATTTTTTGGATTTAAAAAACACAGGGGAAAGAACAGTATGCACAGTATAATCTATTTGTATATGTATACACAGAAGAATATAGAAAGCCATATTCTAAAGTAGTAACTAGATTTAATTTAGAAACTGAAATGCCAAGGGAAAAGTGGAGAACTTTCTTCTCCCTTTTTGACACACATTTTAATTATTATTTGTATACTGTGAGCATGTACCATTTTATACTTTAAAAGATAAAAAGGAATTGTATAAACCAAAGTATTTGTACATATATCTCTATTTCCTGTGTCTGTGTCCTTTAAACATTATATTCTTTTCAGTTTTATATTTAATGCCCCTAGGAAGTTTGATTTTAGTGTTTTATCCTTTTGGTCCTCAGAAAAGAACTTTATTAGAAGACTTTAAAAAGTGAGACATATATTACCCTAAGAATTCCTCACCTAGAATCAAACAAAACTCCCTTTGTGACTCTATAGATGTGTTCATTTGTCCATTCTGCAAGAGTTATGGTAACAGACAGCTAAGGATGTGTAACCTGATCATCAAGGCTTCTTGGCTGTGAGATTTTAGATGTTAATCTTCAGAATCTAAGGTTCTGAGAAAGCATAGCTTGGTTCTATGCCAAGAGTCGACTTTAAGTTGTTTGATGCAAAATTTGTTTAGTATTGATTAAACTCTTGATTTGGAAGAAGTAGTGAGGTTAAGGCATGGGAAAGATTCCTGGACTGGCCACAGAAGGAATCCTTTGTAAAGATTCTAAATTAAATGATGATTATTGCAATAGATTCTTTATAAACAGGATCAAAGGGACTAGATTTATCAGTGTTTGCAAACTGTACTATCATGGGACAATCCCCCTGGCTTGTGTCAATAGGGTGGGGGAATGAATCACCACAAAGGCTGAAATCTTGTGACAGATTACACTCCCTTCTGTAAGTGAGTAATTAGAAGTTTTCTAATAAGATGTTATTATAGTTAACTTGTCTTTCTGTACAATCTGTTCAGAATCAAGTTGGGGATATTGGGATTTTTAAAAAGTTAGAACAAAGCAAAAACCAGGGGCTTCACATCTTGGAATTGGTAAATCCATTTTTAATATTTTTTACCCTTGCATTTAACATGTTTAGTGAAGACAGCATATTGTAGTTGTGCTTTGTATGCATAAAATTTCTACTTAATGGAAGCATAACAACTAATGTGACTAGAAAACTTTACTGAGGCAAAAAAAAAAAAAAGAAATTTGTTCTGAAGTACCAGTGCAGAGAAAGAATCTGGACTCCATTATTCATCTCTTCTGACCAGTTAAGTCTGGCTTATCTGAAAACAAGAAAAGGTGAAAGGCAAGAGACATATACTTCTGTGTATACTGAAGAACTGACTGTTGTGATTTTGTGCCTTCTGGATTGAGATGGTTTTCTCTCAGATGTGACTTTAGAACAAAAATAATAATAACAACTGTAGTTATCTTTTGATAGCATTCTTACTATATACCAAACAGTTTTTTTTTTTATTTTTTAACGAAGAACATGCATTGGTACATTGTCCTCTATTGATCACATTTAACATGTTTGTATTGTACCTGTACATGGTGTCTCTTGGTTCTCCCCCCTCTACCCTCCCCTTCCTTCCCTATTTACAGCAGGTTTATTTACAATTTTCCATGATTTCCCTTGCCCCTTTCTTTCTGTTTTTTCCCTTCCTGCTTTTCCCCCTTCCTTCTTTCTAGTACTCCCCTTCTTTGTATATTATCTTACTTTTATATAATATCCATTACACTACTTTGTTCTTATTTACAGTTATGGTTTCTCATATCAGAGAAACAATTCGATGTGTGCTTATGAGTGTCTGATTTATTTCACTTAATAGTACATTCTCAAGGAACATCCATTTACATACAAGTGACTCTAGTTTATCCTTCTTTATGGCAGAGTAGTACTCCATTGTGTAGAAAAACCACATCTTCTTTAGCCATTCATTGGTCGTTGGGCATTTGGGTTGCTTCCAAGATCTAGCTATTACGAACTGCACTGCTATAAATATGGTTGTGCATATATCTCTGTGGTATGACGATTTTAACTCTTCTGGAATGACCAAACAGTTTTATCTCATTTAATCCTCACTCCAATCTCATTAGATAAATTCTACTTAGGAGATAGAATTTATTTCTGATTTACAGATGTGAAAATTAAAGCTTAATTTACCCAAGGTTACACAACTGATAACTAGCAGGAATAGTATACTTAATTAATATTTATCAGTGAGTGATACATGTTTATTGGATGCCCTGAATCTATACAACTTTCTTGTAGACATTTTAGAATAAAAGAGGCTTGTATAACATGATCATTTCTTTCCTATAACTGTGTGAGTCAGTGCTCCATTACTATAACAAAATACCTGAGGTAGTCAACGTATAAATAGTAAAGCATTATTTTGGCTTACAATTTTGAAGGTGCTAGTCCACAGTCAGTTGGTCCCCTTAACTTAGGCTTGTGGTGAGGCAGAACATCAAGGTGGGAATGTGTGGTGGAGCAAAACTACCCAATTCATGAGTAGGAAACAAAAAGGAGAAGAAAGAAGGGTGAGGAATCTGCTGTTTCCTGCAAGGGTATACCCCCAATGACCTAACAAATGACCTCCTGCTAAATTCCACCTCTTAAATGTTCTGCCACCTCCCAAAAGTGCCACCCTATGTACCAGGCCTTCAACACATGGGTCTTTTGGGGAAATTCAAAATCTAAACTGTAACAAGTGAGTCAGTGATGTACTTTGGAAAAGAAGATACATGGATGAAGCTATGTATGAAAAAGGAGCATTAAATAAGAAAATGGATTTAAATCTCATATAAAGATTAAAAATAGGACAATGTAAACTGCCAAAGAGGCAGCTGGGTAGATTGCCTAAAAACTCTAAAATGATAAATCTTAGCTTGAACTGCCATAACAGAATACTAAAGACTGTGTAGCTTAACCAACATAAATTAATTTTTTCATAATTTCAGAAGCTAGAATTTTAATATAAAAGTGCTGGCAAGCTAGGTTTCTACTGAGTCTTTTCCTTGGCTTGCAGAGAATTCCCTTCTGGCTGTGTCCTCATGTGGCCTTTCTTCTATGTCTACCCAACCCTGGTGTCTCTTCCTTTTTCTAAAAGGATACTGGTTAGACTGAATTAGGGTCTTACCATTATGGCTTCATTTAATTTTAATTACCTCTTTAAAGGCTCTATCTCCAAATACAGCCACCTTGGACTTTAACATATGAATGAAGGCAGGGACACAATTCAATCCACAGAATAGACTCAGTGGGTATGCTAGTCAGCTTTCTGTCACTATGACCAAATACCCAAGAAAACAACTTAAAGAGAGGAAATATTTGTGTTGACTCACAAACAGTTTCAGAAGTTTCAGTCCATGGTTGGTCAGTTTCAAGGCAGAAATGATATGATGGAAGGTCATAGCAGAGGAAAGCTGCTTAGCTTATAGCAGTCAGGAAACAGCAACAGGAAAACTTGAGGAAAAGGGTTGCCGACCAGATACACCCTTCAAAATTGGCCACCAGTGACCTATTTCCTCCAACCTGGCCCCAGCTTCTGATATACCTATCAGCTAATGAACTTATCAATAAGTTAATTCATTGAGGTTAGTGCCCCATGATCCAGTCCCTTCCATAAGCCCAACTTCCAAGCACTGCTACATGGGGATCAAGCACCCAATGCATGAGTCTTTGGGGACCCTTCATATTTAAACTATAACTGTAGGGTAGCAGTGAATTCTGACTGGGGACAGGGGGAATTGGGTAAGGGAGATGTTATAGAGTAGTGGCTGCATCTGTGAACTATCTATCAGAATATCAGGAAGGAAGCATTGCACAGGGAAAGTATTTGACAAGATAACTTCAAAAAGCCTGTGTAAGTATGAGAATCTGTGAGTTATAGGCCAGAGAATTCTCCAGCTGGCAGAGACCTCTCAGGAACAGTGCATGATAAACACTCTTGACAATGTGGATGAACCGATGATGCTAAATTGATCTATAGTGTGCATAAATAATTCCTTTTCCTCCTTCTATGTGCGTAGTTTAGCAATAAGCTTCTGTCACTTTATAGGATTTTTATAATACAGAGGTCAAAGGTTTCATTTTCTTGGATTAGGATATTTATATACTGTACTTTAGTAGTGCATCCATTTTTGGTTGGATCTGATTTTCAACTACTTGAAACTGGAACACAAAACAAGTGATGGGTGTTTAGCAAGTTAATATGAGCTTAACAAATATTTAATAACCTTTATTAAGACAACTCCCTCTCCCAATAGGTTTCTAATTTCACTGAATATAAATAACAAAAATGTGAATGGAAAACAAGTGATGTTTTTAAATTAAAAAATTCAAATGTTCTGGATCATGTTGGTTCTCTCCAGGATAAGCCTTTCAGCTATGCAAGGGAGTCTAGACTTTTGAGGACAAATAAAGCTCTCACACCACCTCTTCAACTTCCTACTGGAGTCCAACTCCCACCCAGGCAGGCCTCGTGGACTGTTTTCCTTTAGCCTTGAGTTTCTCAAGATAATGTGCATTAAAGTGAAAAGTCAGTATCTACAGTTCAAGGGCAAAAGAGACCATAAGGTACTGAAAAAATTTGAGTCTTGCAACCCAAGAAGGCTGCTGTGTTGTGCGGGCTTATCAGGCCACAGCAGTAGAGTAAGCCAATTCTTGAGGTGAAAGCCACAGGGAGGGAATTAAAACTACTCCAAATCTCTTACTCAGCACATGCTGTTATTCATGCAGGAGCCGGGATCCTAGTAAGACTCAATGTGCTGACTCAGTGTCCACCCACAATTCATATTATTAATAGAGAAATCTTTGAAAGGACTAACTTCTAGGGCATGCAACACCCATATTATGTTTGGGTGAGCACACCCAGATGTGATTTTTGCTGCGGACAATGAAAAGGGAATTTGCCAGGTCAAGAGCACAGCTAGAATTGAGAGAAGTGCTACCGCTTGCAGTTCACCGGAGCAGCAGAGCTGATGAGAGCAATGTCTTCCAGCTGTGCCCTTCAGCAAAGTGTCGTCAGCCTTAGGCCTCCTACAGTTTCCTTATCTGTAAAATGGGGAGTAACTCCGGAAATGAGCAATGCTTGCTTTGTAGGTGGCCTAGAGGATTAAGGGTCCTGAGTATATGATGTGCTTATCCCAGTGCCCTAATGCTCTGTGAGTACTCAGTAACTGTTAATAGTAATTAATACAATAACAAGCTTCTTTAGTTTCATTCAGAACAGTAAACATTACTAGCTGCCCTTTAGCAACCAGATGTTAGTTACCCTGTGTTGTGGTGTAAATATGAATGTTCCCCAAGATTCCTGTATAGAGGGAGTCTTGGGGGACATGGGGGACACTGGGGAATCCCTAATGCAGCAGTGTTCAGAAGTGGGGTCCAGAGAGTTGATTAGATCATGGGGGCATTAACCTTATCGGTGGGTTAACCCATTAATGATTTCCTAGTTGAGAATACAGTTCCGAGGTTGAAGGAAGTAGATCACTGGGTACCTGACCTGGAAGGTATATCCTGTCCCCAGCTCCTCTCTTTCTCTCTGGCTCTTTCTTGCTTTGTTTCCTGGCTGCCATGTCCTGCACAGCTTTCATCTGCCCTACCCCCTGCCATGCTATTTCTGCCTTGGAGCCAGCTGACCATGAACTAAAATCTCTGAAACCATGAGCCAAAATAAACCTGTTTCGTTTTTGGGGTTTTTTTTGGGAGGGGGGTTGAGACAAGGTCTTACTGTGTAGTTTTAGGCTGACCTTGAACTCTCTGTGTTGCACAGCCTGTCTCAAACTCATGGCAGTCCTCCTGCCTCAGCCTCCAGAGTACTGGAATTACAGACATGCATCACCACACCCAGCTTCCTTTTTGCCTTTAAATTGTGTATGTCAGGTATTTTGTCCCAGCAACAGAAAGGTGATTAACACATCCTGCATATTTAAACCTATGCCCATAAAGATTATATTTAAAGGATAGAAATGTACAAAAAAATAGAACAAAAATTTAGAAAATGTATTTTAAAAAACAACAGGTCAGTATTCTGAAACAGTGATCAATATTACTCTAGGATCTTAAACTCAGGGAAAATGATTAATCTTAAAATCATGCTCTAACTGTTTTGAGTCTGCTAATGATAATTGTGGACACACTGAACTGAAGCACTGTATGTTAAGGGCCTTGCCTGAAATATTTCATTTAATCTTCAAAATAATCATGTGAAACATGATATTATCCTTATTTTACAGATTAGAAGACTGAAATTTTGAGAGATTAAGTAAAAATTTGAAAGGACTTATTGTTAGACCATTAGTTATCTATTGCTGTATAACAAACTATTGCAAAACTTAACGTCTTAAAAGAATAAAAAATTTCAGGCTCAGGACTAGGGTTAAGGGAGTGAAATGCTGTGCAGGCCTTGAGTGTGAAATTTAAGGTGATGCCAAAAACTCAGAAACAAAGATAGTAACATTTTGAAAGATCAAAATTAATGCAACTTTCACCAAACAAGGATAAAATGCTACAGTATAGGGAATTTTAGATCGAGGTAGCTTCAGTATTACTAATCCCCCCATCCTTTTTTATTTCTCCCCCTCCCTTTTTTAAAACAGGGTCTCACTAAATTGTCCAGACTGACCTTGAATGTGCAGTCCTCCTTCCTCAGTCTCCTCAGTAGTGGGGATTACAGGTGTGCACCTCCGTTCCAGCTGCATCAGGAATTTCAGAGGGGAGGATTGACACAGAACAGAGGTGAGGAAAGCAGCTGGAGAAGTTATTGTGATGCAGTCTCAATAAAGGCCTCAGTTGGGGCTGGGGATTTAGCTCAGTGATTAGAGTGCTTGCCTTGCAAGCACAAGGGCCTGAGTTCGATCCCCGACACTACAAAAAAAAAAAAAAAGGCCTCAGTTGTTCCCACAGGAAACTCTGGAATTCGGCTCTAATTGCTGCAACAAGGGTGCAGGCTTGTATATCCACATCTTCCCCACCCCATCTTCACAAAAACACATAAACTTGTCATTGGATGCAAACTCTCCACAGGAGGGCCATTCCCTGGCCTAGGCAGCGCTCTTCAGCCAAAGTGAACTCCCAGAGGAAACAGCTGAGTGCTGTCAGCCATCACTGCTAGCAGAAGCCTGGAGATTCAGTGCCTTAATCTTGAAGGTGGTGGCAGTAGGAGACATGTGGATGGGTGTCACAGCATTCACCACACTCTCCACCATGTGCTACACTCTGGAGCCTCCCTCCCTCTGAGAAAATTGCGAGCTCCCTAGCCCTGAACCAAGACACTACGGTACTGTTCTTGGCCTAGAATGCTCTCCATTCTGCTCTTGGCCTTCCTCTCTCTTGTGCATCCATCAGTCTAAGATCTTTCTCACAGCGCTTTCTGATGATCCCTGATTGTTTTGCCTGCTTCATATCAAAGCACTCCGAAATGCAGTGGTTTAAAACAAGAGGTATTTGTCACTTCTCATTCTTCCGCGAGTTGGCTGGGTTTTCTGTTCGTCTTGCCTTGGCTTCCTCCTGTGGCTGCAGGCAGCTGGCAGATTGTCTCAGGGCTGGGCTGAGCTGGGATCTGGGTCTCTCTCCACGCGATAATTCCTCTCAGTTTATTCATGAAATGGTGGTCTCAGGGCTCCAGTTAGGTGGAATTGGGACCCGAAGGCTTCTGGATGCCTAGGCTTTGCAATTTATGACACATTCTGTTCGTCAAAGCAGGTCACAAAGGCAGACCAGACTCAAAAGGCAGGAAAATAGACTCTGGCTGTGAGTGGAAGGAGCTACAATTACTTTGTGGCCATATTTAATCTGTTAGAACAATCTAAACTAATAACTATGCTAATCCCTGCCTTACTATGCTCTACCTTTCCTTTCTACTTATTTTATCACAATTTGCAATCGTGTATTTGTGTTTAATTTGTCCCCTATTCTGTTGGGAGATCTGAGACAATAGATATCATGCTAATTTTCTTTTCCACTTACCCCAACTGCCCACTGCCTCACAAGTTTTTGGTGTTCAATAAGTATTTGCTGAATAATGAATGAAAGTTCCCTCTCACATCTAACATTTTATGATTACTACAGATACGGACAGGCCAGAGTTATTACCAAAATAGTCTGGAAAATAGTGGTGAGCATAGCTGCCTTCCAAAATAGTCTGGAAATTATTAACAAAATGAGAAATGGTCTCGTTTTACATATATCAAAGTAGTTGTTCTCAAAGTAGCACATCAGCAGCAGCCCCATCACCTAGAAACTTTGCTAGAAATGCTAAATCTTGGGCTCCATCCCAGACCTGGTAGATCAGGAACTACAAGCAGGGCCAAGGAATCTCTTATGAAGCTTGCTAGTTGATTCTGATAAACACACAAGTTTGAAGACCGTTGTCCCAAAATATGTTCCTTTGAACACTGGTTTCATGGATTTAAATGAACATTAGAGGAAAAAATGGACTCAGAGGATCAATAATAATTAGGAAATACTGAGTTAAACACAGACAGGATTTTCTACTCTCAGACCTCATTTTTTTAAGAGTTTAAATTTGCTAATGTGCATGGGGAATCTCAGAGAGGTTTATGGTATCTAGTTTCTCTTCTGGGGAACCTCTTAGGATTAGCATTTCATGGAATGCATTTGACCTGTGAGAGAAACGTGGCTCTGAATGGGGAGGAAAAGTGTGTAAACCGACCAAAAAATTACAATAATTATTTACTGAAAAATATTTATAGGCAATTCAGGCTTCAAAGATCTTCTAGGTATAAGTCACTGCATTGTTTGACTTCGTGTAATTGGTTCGTTAGTAGAATCTTGTATCAGAGATATTTTTAAAATTGTGTTATTTCTAAACAAAACTTTGATGTTCTGTTACTAGGTACAATTTACAGATGAGGAAACCAAGGCTGGAGGCCGAGCAGGGTATGAGCTTGCCCAAGGTCATGGAGATGATGGGTGTGAAAATGGGATCTCAGATCTGTCCAAGACACTTAACTACAGACAAGAGACCATTGACAAAGCATTGCAGACATGCAGGGCTTCTCTGTTTGGCTTCTTGACGGGTATCACTAAGTCCTGAGGATTCAAGACCTGACAGGGAGCCACCCAGCTGCAGCTGCTGCTGTTTTTTCCTACATAGTGAGGGGTAAAATTAGATGCTCCCGGGACCACCCACTTCTGCCATTTCTCACCTTAAACAAGAAAGGCAGCCCCCCACAAACAATTGGATGCCATTTGGTGGATGCTGTGATATAATTTTCTGAAGTGAAGCAAAACTGGCATCTCCTGAATGGTTCTCATCTGGTATATTTGCATTCTCCAGACTGGTTTAGCAATTGGAAAGAAGCTAATAAATCACATCTTTTTACTCCACTGTTGGCGCTGTTCTGGCTTTGTGTTTATCAAGCAGAAACAGCTATCACTGTACAGTATAAGGAATCCAGAACCCTTTCCACCAAAGTCACAAATGTAAGCTTCTAGGAAAAATACAAAAAATAATTACATATATATATATATATATCCATATGGGAAATGGGTATTAACACAGAAGAGTCTAAAAAGTTATAATCTGAATTCAAAACATTTTGCTTATGACAACACCTTTCCTATTTATTAGCATCTCTCCTATTTATTATTAGCAATGTTATTAAAGTATTAAGATGTGCTAGCAGCCATGTTTCATTGAGTGACCATTATATAACAAGAGCTGTGCTAAATGCTTTCTATATAATATTTGCCTCATTTTAGTGATGAGAAAACTGAAACTTAGAAAGGCTCTCATGCCTCAAAGCCAGCTAAATGACTTCACTGCTTCACCAGACCATACATAGCAATGGGAAATGTAGAAATAATTTAAATGTACCTTCAAAAGACTTGCCTCGTTTTTCTTTTCAGATGCCAAAAGTTATTATAATGTATTATGAAGGTTCAGATCAGTGGATTACTTTTAAGAAATGCCCTTTCTTCCCCCAGTCCATTATGGGAGGCAGCCTGGTATTCTGGTGAGCAGTAATGGTCCTGATAGGAGAAATATCCAGGTTTAGGAAGAGTTATTTTGTGGGATATGGTCCCTTGTATTGCAAATGGGGAATACTATGCCCTACTACCTCCTAGAATTACAGTGAGTGCTAAATATAGAGGTGTATGTATGTAAAGTTCTTGGCCCAGTGCCTGTTGCACAGCAAGTATTCATTGATGGGTGGCTGGTTCTATTATTATTATAGGAGTCCTTCAAGTTCAGCTCAAGAATTCTCCTGTGTTTAATCTTCCCTTCCCTGGTTTCATAGCTTTCACATGAACATTCAGCTATTTAAGGCTCATATCACACCTACTTCCTAAGAAGAGTTGGAAATGGGAGCCCTGAGTCAATTTCTATACAAGCATGTTTGGCTAGTGCCAGCCATGTAAACTGGGCAAGCAGTATGCCTGTCTCCTTATTTACTGAATGAGGATATCAGTACTCAGTTCCTCAAAGGGTTGTTAGGAATATGGAATAAATAAAATAAATGGAGGCTAAAACATGCTAACAGCAGTCATTAATGTCAGCTTCTGGTGGGCTTGTAAATGCGGCAAAGGACACATTCTGCAATGGGAGCAGCTTCAGACCATAATAAAATCCAGAAACAGAATAAAGCCTTGTCTGTTTACCTTTGGCTTTTCCCATGAGGACAGCCAATGCGATAGGGTCTGACATCCTGTTTTCTACTTCCTCTAATGAACTCCCTGTGGTACACTTACATACCTAAGGTCAAAAGGCAAATATTAAAAGTATGGACCACCCAGAAATCTCATCTCTTCTGGCTTACTTATGACATGGATGCGCTTCAGCTCCATGGCATGAAGGTACTGTGACTGGGTCTACTTCTAATTGTGCACTTTCTCAAATTAATGGACCAAGGCAAGGAAGAGGCATATAGATACTTAAAAGATATTAATATGTTGCAATTATTGTTGATAACCTCGGTATAGTCTCCACTATTCAGAAGTGGAGGTTAGTTTGCCATTTTATGTTTTAGAAGCTAGTCTCACAGAAGAACAGAAGAAGTGTGTTCTTCAACCTTTATTACCAGCAGAGACCACATCTGCTCCCTACCTCCTGCCTTCAGTGTTTTGTGGAGTTTGCTTTGACAGTCTGCCAGCTGCCTTTTCTCTGACAAAGTGGATTGAATGGCCAGAACTACTTGAGCGCTGCTGTTGACGAGTAAAATTGGAACACCCAACCTCAGCCCACTCTGAGTAGGTTGGTACAAATTTATATCCTGTGACTGTGTGGGCAGCATGTTCTGGAGAGACAGCTGCTGGTTTGGAGGCTGGGATGGGCATTCTGGTGCTGTGGAGAATGTGATAATGGAGGCTCAGTCGTCTAAGGTTGGTCAAGAGCTTAGATTTGAGAGGCAGATGACCCAATAAGCATCTAACCTTACTATGTGTGCCTGGGCATGTCACCTCTTTTTTCTGAGTGTCCTGTTTCTCTTATAGTGTGACTTGAATGGTAGCCATCTTAGATGGCTGGTGTTGAAGGTTAAATGAAATTAACCCTGCAAATCAGTTACATGAGTGTTTGCCAATTAGCACTTACTGTAATTCACTTACATTAGTGAAGATGGGCTATTCTTACTGTCGATGTATATAAAATGCTTTGTGCAAATGTATATTAAGGGCGGCTGCTAGTACTATTAATATTGTTGACACTGTCCCTTGTTATCTGGATCTTGAACCAGCCTTATCTCTGCTTGCTGATCTCAGACTCTCACCCAATGGTAGTGTCTCAGTCTAGCTAAGAGGCTCCTTGTGCACAGAACTCACACACAGCTCTTGGGCAGTGGATGGGGGACTGTCACTAGTACCTAAAACAGACTCCAATCTGTCCTCACTCCTCTTAGTCTTTGCCCAAGCCTAGTGTAACCCTCTTCTCTCCTTCTAACCCTCTTTCCCCATCAAATTCCTCAAACCTCTGCTGCAAATCCTGAACTTCCAGAACTGAATTTATTCTTCCTCCTTTGAAACATATAATTGATTTGCCACTAGAACTCAAAGATAGCAGGTGTCCTTTGCTCAACTTTAGTCAGTATTTGGATCAAAAGGAGTTCTCAATCCTGGCTACACATTAGATTTGTCTGGTAGGGAGCTTCTAGAACATTTAGGTCCCCACTGTTGACATTTAAATCTGCCTATGGGAGTTAGTCCTGAATATCTGCATAGGCAACACTTTTGAATATGAATTTTGTTCTGGCATTGGGTTAAAAGGCTTCTATGAATTGGTTCACAAAATCCTCATAGTAACTATATGAGGTTTTATTAGCCCCATCCTACCTTGGTCACCTGCCCAAGTTAGAGGCTGGTCCTATGTAGCACTCAGGGATCTCTGGATTTCAAAGCTATGGTCTCCTCATTTCTAAAATCAGTTTCAAGAATAATTCAATATTTGAGCTTCCCTAATATTCTCACATACTCTGGAAAGAGCCTCTGGGCCCACTGATATTGGTGGGTGCCTGGATTCAGCAGTAAGATTAGAGGAGGCGGCGGCATTGAGGTAATAGCTACCATTTCTACACCCCCACCCACACTTTGCCAACAGTCATTGCAAGGTGAGGCAAGTGTTAGTCATGCTCCTGGAGACCTAGGATACATTAGGCATTTATTCTAATTAGAAGCAATTAGAGATTTACTCCTTATGGTATATTTCCTTGCTCAAAAGAAGAAAGGTTTTGGGATTTGGCAAAACAGACAAAACATTTGACTCTTTTTATTTAATCTTTGCCTTACATTAAAAATGAGGTAGCTCTATGAGTTTAGTCTATAATGGAAGTGACTTTAAAGATTTTGCTTTTTTAGTGTCTTGGGGAATTAACACAGAGGGTTATACAAATAGCTATAGTCGAGTAACACTCTAGAATCTTATATACCTATTATCATTTATTTTGAACTGACAAAACATAATAATGTTAACACACATATACCTGCACACACACACACACACACACACACACACACACACACATATATACTCACAAATATATTCACACATGCCTGCTCAAAATTCACACACAGAATGAAAACATTGGGAAGTTGTATTTTTTTTTTTCCTGTGCTGGGGATGGAGGTTATATTTTTAAATGAGCCCAAAAGCCTAATTTGGTTTCAGAATGAGTAAATATTACTTTATTCATATATCCATTCTTTCATTAATTCTTTCAACAGATGTTTAGTTCAGGACAGAGTATAAAATAGATGCAATATATAACTGCTCATGATCGGAGCCACAAACCAATACATTTTACATATGATGACACGGTCAAAGGCAGCCAACTTGACCTTTTTGGATTGGACTGGTAAGCAAGAATTTCAGAGGAATACTGTAGACAAAATGTATCCTGATGTGGACAAAGCATATGATAGTCTTTCTGGCCTCCATGGGGGCCAAGGTGACAAATGTGGCTGAGTGGAAGTAGTCTAGGGCACTGGAGGGCAAGAGGGGCATTCTATCCATTCTCTAGATGTGTTGTCCACCTCAGTTCTTCACATGTATTAAGACCTCAGAAGCTATTTGTCAGATAAACACTGAGTGTAGTCACAGCTCTTTAAACAATAGTGCCAGAAAAGATTGTTTGATGGCTTGGAATTAGACTGGTAGTAGGCCTGTTACAGAATTTCACGGAAACCTTTTCCAAACTTTTTTGTTTAAATAGGAAAAATAACTTAGGTAGGAGGAGTTTTGAAGGAGAGAAGAATGCACACTGAAATGCCAGATCACTAGGCTATTAAAATCTAGTGGGTAAAATTTAAGAACAGTGAATGTGGCTCCTATGTTTGCTTTAAAAATCAAGTGGGCAATATACAATAATAGCTTTGAAAGACATACAACCTCAAATTCTGCAATTTCATATTTTAGTAACATGTCCTAAGTAAATAATCATGGACAGGTGTGAAGATTTTTGTTCAAGGCTTTCATCAAAACATTATTTGTTATAGAGAACAACTGGGAAGAAGTCAAATGTTCAACAAAATGGGTGCAGCAGACAGTGCCAGATACCCACCCAAAACCCCTTCTCTTATATTCTTTACTAATAAAACTTGAGTTTTATTCAAGGGAGCAAAGTACTCAGATGAAAGAAACTATATTCCCTGTCATCCCTTGCAGCTAGCTAGAAGTGACATTGTGAAGCCAATAAGAAATAAAATTTGTTAGAAGTAATCTTAGCTGTATACTAAAAATGGAAGGAGATAACATTAAATGCTATTTTGCAAATTTTCTATTTTGAACATATGCTGCTTTTAAATTAGAATACAAGAACAATAAAATTTACCTTTAAGGAGTTTCAGTTGTGGCTCCCACCTATAATCCCAGCCCTCAGGAGGCTAAAGTTGGAGGATTGTGATTTCAAATATAAATATAGTAAGACTGGGTCTCAAAAAAAAGTTTCAGTACAACTAAAGTCAGTAGTAAGATAGGCCTGTTAACGTGATTGAAATTCTCCACCTGCATGCATAGAATTTGCAGACTTGGCAAAGACATGCCTCTGTGCGCCTGCACAGAATGAGATATTTTTCCTAGTTACCTTGTTTCACCCCTGTAGTAGCACCATGAGTTAGAATTATCATCTCTTGTAAATGTGATTCAATTCTGGGAGTCCAATGTGACACTGACCAGCCATAGATGTCACAGGGATGTCATTTCTTCCTTGTAGAAGAAATCACTGAAGAGGCTGGGGACTTAGATCTAGAAAAGGCTAAATAGGGCCGTTGTCTTTCTGATATCTGAATGCTTGGCATGTGGAAGGGATCAGAGGAGTCCACACGTGTGTCTTTTCATGAGTCAAGCACTGGACTAAGTGCTTGACATGTATATGTCTTTTCTTTTCTTTTTTTTTTTTTTTTTGGTACTGGGATTGAACCCAGGACCCTCAGCTTGAGTTACATCCCCAGGCTTTTTTATTTTTTATTTTGAGAAAGGGTTTCGCTAAGTCACTAAATTGCCCAGGTGGGGCTCAAACTTGTGATCTTCCTACCTTAGCCTTGCAGAGTACTGGGATTACAGGTGTGTGCCAGTGTGCATATGCCTTTTACTCACAACTGCAGGTTAAGATTATTAATGTTTAGATTAGGAAACTGTGGCTCAAAGGGGTGAAGCAATTTCCCTGTGATCCCAAGGCTAATAATAGCCAACCATGGATTTGTCTTAGACCCCTCCCCCACAACTGAAACTTTTAGCTTTGAGGCATATGTCAGAGAGCAGAATGGTTTTGATGGGTAGAATTAGAATCAGACACATTTTGGTCTTAATATAGGAAGAAACTACCTAACCCTTCAAACCATTCAATAATGGAACGGACTGCCTTGTGGTTAAGTGAGCCCTCTGTCCCGGAAAAGATCTGAGCAGAGGCTAGCTAGCTTTCTGTGGGAAGGGAAAACTGTCTCAGAAGTTTCTTCCAGTTAGCACTGTGTTGCAACTCAGGGTTACAGATGCTTCAAGAAGGCGAGCAGTGTCACCAGCTGACTTCTGGCACACTCTGGCTTTTGTCTGGAGCCTTGGCTTTCTGGTGTGACTGTGGAAGTAGATAAGAGGTAGCTTTCAAGTCCTTTTCATCTCACCCTCTCTTAATTCATGTTTGGATCTAACCAGTTACACATCCAATTAGTGCTAATTATTATAATTATCACTTTTTCCTGAAACTCATAACCAAGTAATTTTATAGACTGACATGAGATGTCATCAAATAGCTGTAGTTTTGTTGTCATTGTTGTTGTTGCATGGAATAAAGACATTCTTTTGACCTTTATGAGGAAAGCTCCTTTGCAAATAAGCTATTTGTTGAATTTCCAAAATTTATAGTAAAATTTACTTAATACAGCAGAATTCTTCCTCCAAGTTTCCAGATTATCACTACAATGGACCTGGCACTGGGACCAGTGCAATGGAAGGGCCCTGTGCATGATGAAAGTGGAGCACACTGTGTGTGGGTGAGACAGCACTGAGTCCATGAGTCCATGAGAGAGAAGTGCAGCAGATAGTGAGATCTGACAGCATGGTCACCTAACAGGGCTCAGAGAACTTCTGCAGGACAGTGACGGCCAAGCCAAGGCTGACGGGTAAATAGAGGTTAACTAGGCAGAGTGGTAGGAGAAGAGGTTGGTAAGCAGTAGAAATGGCAAGAAGAAGCCTGATTTTTAGAAGCTCTTAAATTGGATCCTAATCCAGGCTGCAACATTTCCTCTGGTGGATTTTCTACAAATAATTAGTCTGAATTCCTGAGAGCTCAAAACCATTTAGAAAGGCCCTTGAATTCTATTTCACAAACTATTTGCTTTAAGGATCTGGGAAGTTGTGTGTTTTTTGTTTATTTGTTTGTTTGTTTTTGGTATCCGTTTGTATTTTGCCTGCCCATAGCCTAAGGGCTATGGATACTGTAGTCATAGATAGGTCCTCTCTTTCTCCTCCGGCCTGCAATGCCTGCTAGAAAAGCCCTAGACATGCAGCGTATGTTCAGCATGTCCTGAGAAATGCATATGCCACTCTCAACAACATCTGACATGTATCATGCTCCAATAAACTTTACTTTGGGACAAGGTCACGAAAAGAATGAATTTTGATCTTTACTCATAGACTAATTTTGCTCTTAAAGAGAAACTCAACATTTAAAAAGTCATACATCCTTTTATTTTTAGGACTGTTTTGCTTCCAAATGTTTCCTGGCTAGCACCCAGCTTTTTATGTGTGTTCCTGAAACTTTAGAAAGATCAGTTTCTGAATGTCACATTGGGAAACTTGGAAAGTAGAAATAGCATATACCCCTGACAACTGAATTTACTGTCTATCAAGGAGAAGATGCTGCTAACCTCTATTTATTAAGCATTTATTATGGGCTTAGCATAGTCACAAGAACTTTCTATGCAATTTCTTGTATAGTCACCTCAAATTATGTATGAGACAAGTATTATGAATCCCCCCCTTTTTTAAATGATAATACAAGTTTAGAGGGGCTAAGTAACTTGTCCAAGGCCATACAGTTTGTAAATTGATTAGCTCGGACTGTGTGACCATAAAATTTAAGTCTCACCTTTAATTACCATTGCCCCATGTCTTGGAAATTACATGGTAGAAACATTGGGTATCAAATCTTTAGACACATTCGAGCTGAGTACTGTGATGTTTCTAGGCCTCAACAACTAGTGGAAATAGAGTCTCCTCTTAATTCCATCCAAATCATACCATTAAAAAACAGGTTTGAGGACCCTTTGAAAGAGTGGATGAGTTCAGGTTCACTATGCTGGTGTGGTGAGGGAACTGGAGTATATAAGGCATAGTTTTTAGTCATCTGCAGAGGCGACAGAGATAATAAGTGGTGTAAGACAGGAGGTATGGGTGGTTGGGGAACAAATGCTACTTGAACTTTATCAGTGCTGACCCTGCACATAACAACTGTCGATCTTAATGTGGCTTCAGCTTTTTAAGCTGAATTTTCTGTTTATCACTTTTAAGACCTTCATGTGTTCTTGACTCTAAAATAAGGTCATAAACATTCATCCCCACACAATGGATGATTATTCAACCTTTGAAAAGGAAGATGTGCATTGACATAGAAATCGTTCATGAGATATACAATTTTAACTGAAGAAACTCAATCTGCAGAAAAGTGTATGTATTAGGACTCTCTTGGTTGCAGGTGGCACATAGCTTCAGCAAAAAATGGAAACTTATTATGGGTTAAGCATGGTCTTAAGTTCAGAGAACTGAACAAAAGTGTTATGCAACAGAGCTTTGGGAATTTCAGCGTCCTCAGCAATGGAATGAAGGACCTGAGTGTTCTCAGGGCCAAGACTCAGTCCCTGCCTTTTGTCTCTGCTTCTCATTGTTTGCAGCTTTTCCATGAATGTTGAGCCATACATGCTACCAACTTTATTGTTACATTCTTTTAACTCCTTTGCTAGAGAAAAACAGAGTTTCAGTAGTTGAAAAATCCCAGGAAAGGAGTTTGATTGGCTTGGCTGTGGTCTTGTGTCTGGCCCTTCACTGTGGCCAAGGAGGACAGGTGATGTGACAAGTTAAGAAGCTAGGGCAAGATCTAAAGCTACAAGGAGAACATCAGGGATACTGAAAGACAAAAGCCATAATTGGACCTAATTTTAAAAAACCCAAGGGGTTAGAGGGTACAGCTTAGTAGTAGAGCAATCACCTAGCATATGCAAGGTCCTTGGTTCAAGCCCTTGCATTGGAAAAAAAAATCCAACATGACAAAGCAAAGCATAAAAAACTCCCAAATATCCAAGAGAATATACACCAGGCTGTTAAAAGTGGTTAGTTATCAGAGGGTATGTTTTCACTTTAAAAAAATCCATGCTTGCATTATAAGCTGAAAAAATTTTAAAAGATTTTCATTAAAAGGTTAAGTAAAAGTGTTCTAAACTGATAAGCTCTTTGTTTGTTCACCTGATCATGTATCTCATTAATCAAACCCAGGAGCAATCATTCTAAAGTGGTTGCCAATTTGGTACGTATTTTTATCATTTAAAATAACTTGTTTTTCTTTTATTATTCTCCTCCAAGCAAATGAGTTCTCTTTCATTTAATTGTGTAGTTAAAGCTTTTGTTTAGATAAGAATTCTGCTTCTCAGAGCCGATCCAAGAAATGGATTGAGAAATGGATAGATTTTTGGCAATGTCAGTTCTGAAGCTTTGTACTGTCTATAACAATTGCTTAGTACTAGAACATTCAGTAATCTGAACCACTCTTGTAGGTGGTAGGATATGTACTTAATGCTTGGAAGGAAAAAGGGCACCCAATCCATTTTCTGGGACCATGCTGCATTCTGCCTTTGTCTAGCTTTGGCCCTGGCCTGAGGCAGGCTGATTAATGGGCCTATCACTTATATCTTTGCAGTACAACTGCGGATTCCACTCTTCACATTACATTAACAATTCTCTTACTACTAAAAAAATGGCTCATATTTATTGAATACTCAGAGTGTTTATTCAAATATTTGTCTCATCGACTTTGCAAATTTGCGGGTTACAGCCAGTGAACATGTAGATCTTAGGTCCTTGGGTAAATAGGGTAAGGAATCCCATTTGGTTCCAAGAAACACTTCTAGGTGGTTTTAGCCTTTCTTCACATAAGGAAAACCTATCCTTTCAGGTGTTTTTCTTTTACCCAGAGAGACTCCAGGCTGTTAAGATAATAGATAATTGCAGATGATTTGGCAGTACAGAAACTCAGCATCACCAGGTTGGCTGTTAGTTAAAAACCCTAGTATAAGAAATTATTTTGGAAACCTGAGGGGATAAACTTCCTATAATTCAAGCTCCAGTCTTCGTTTCCTCTTGTTTTCTTTGTTTCTCAAAAGTTGCAATAAAACTTTATTTACAAACATAAGTGTTAGGTTGATCCACCCCAGATGCCCAAGATGGCTGTTGCTGGTTTTTTCAAAAGAAAACAACCCTTTTCCCGCCTAGAGTCCTCAATTAGGTCCGTCATGCCAATTTACCCAGGGGCGTTACCCACCACCCAATCACCCCGTGCAGAAAGGACCAATCCTAAACGCACATTTTCAAGCCTCCAACGTCACGAAGGGGGGGGCGGCTAAGGGATAAAAGGCCACTCTCACTCGAGTGAGGCGGAGGAGCTGTAACACCTTAATAAAGCTTTCTCCCACTGCGAGCGTCGTCAGCCTTTTCCCTTCTCCCTCCCTCCTCATAAACCTAACAATAAGCAGCTAGCCACAGGCTGTAGTTTGCTGATCTGCTTTTCAAAAATATCCTAGTAAAACATAATGTATCTTGATTACTGAGACTTTGTTGTTCCCTTAATTTTTATACCCAAGACCAGTGAGTATTTTTGTTTTTGTTTTTTTGTTTTTTTTCCTAGCTTTACCCTAGTCCTGGCCATTTAGTGTGGAACTGCACAGATCAGTTTATAACTTCTGGGAATGTTACATGCAAATTTTACTCTTTTCCTTAACGTAATCATGGGTATGACTGTCCTTGTCCTTGAGTAGTTATATTTTATCCTCACCACAGTCATGTTAAAGACAGATTGAGAACTATTCCCATTTTATAGATAAAGACTCTGAATCTGAACCTCAAAGCAAGTGATTTGCAAGCACTATTACGTGCTAAACTTTTGCTACAGAGGAGGAAAAAAAAATACTGGTTTTGCTGTGTAATTGGTATTTCCAACACCTGTCATATTTCAGCCTCCTCCCAGTTTTGTTATTTTCTTCTTTAATGTAACAAATCCTGTAATCAACTTGCTTAAAATTTTTGTCAGGTCCTTTCAGTGTCTGCATGGATGAAAATCCAGACAGGATTCAAGGTAAGAACTCTTCATGGGTTTTTCAAGTAGCTCAGTTCTCTCCATAATGCCTTTAGTTTTTGGAAGAAAAGCAATAGTGGCATTTGAATGTAACTGCTTTAACAGTTAAAAAAGAAAAACACACAAAAAAACACAAAAACACACACATAAGATTAAAAGGTCTAGTGTTTGAGTAAGGCCAATAAAAATATGTGAGCCTGCAGTATTCTGGAGGTAGCCTGTGTCTGTCGTTTTTCCTATTCTTGGGGCTTTCAGCAGGCTAGTTGTTCTCAAAAAATGGCCATGCTAAAAAAGAAAACCTCCTAGTTTTATGGCTTTTATTATAATTTAAAATGTGTTAATGAAATAACTTTAAATAACCAAGCCTTGAAGGAGAGAGGAAGAGAAAGCCTAAGTCTCCCTCAGTAATAGGCAGCAGCTCAGGGAAAATACCCTACAGAAACTCACAGCCCAGCTTGGCCAGCTGTGACATTCTTCCAGAAGCAGGAAGAGGAATCTCTGATGACTGTAACATCTACTGAGGAGGTTTCCCCTGGGTTGTGGGCCATATTTGGCCACTGAATTCTAGAGCACTGAAGAGCTTGTCTATGTGTAAAAAGCTGGCTGTTCCAAACAGTGCTTGTGGCTGCAGGAGGAGAAACTCACTCAAGCTGTCTGAAGGGAGTGGGGAACCAAGGTACAGTCTGTATCTGCTGACAAGACCCAGCAGCCTCTCACAGGACTCAAGGACAAAGGTGATCAGACTTCATGAGTGGCTGGAATCAGGAAATGGAAAGTTATTGGAAACAAAGGAGCTAAAGAAACTGATGTAATTCTACATTATATTGACATGAAATCAACACTTTGCTCCTCAAAGACATACATACCTTGAGATTACGGATTTACAGAAAACTTTAAATTGGTAATTAATAAGTATTTAATTATAAATGTCTATAAAACATTAGTGTGATTTTTTTGTATTTATAAACATTTCCTTCCATTTGAAAACAACTGTAGGTTATATTTTCTTATTTCACAATAAATCCTAAGTATGTTTGATGATTATGGACAAATCATAGCCATGAGCGAATAAAATGAAAGATTCTTAGCCAGGTTTGGTGGCACATGCCTGAAGTCCAAGCAACTCAGGAGACTGAGGCTGGAGGATCGATACAAGTTTGAAGCCAGCCTGAACTACACAGGGAGACCCTGTCTCAACAACAAAAACAAAAAGAATGATTCTTGCTCAAATAATTTAAAATGCAACATTAAAAATTTTTTTTAAACTTTCACTGCAAAATAAGATATATTTTGAAGGTGCCAGATTTTGATATCTGTTCTGATGCTTAGAGCCTACAAAGTCTTAAAACACTCCTGCAAAAAGAATCTGACTAGCTTAATAGATTATTTCTGACTGATGAACTGTCATAGCAGTGGGTCTGTTTGTTATTGTTTGTTTGTTGGTTAGTTGCTTGTTTTTTTTTTTTTATTTTAAACCAAGAACATGTATTGGTACATTCTACATACAATGGTCACATTCATTACATTTATTCTGTACCTATACATGTTGCATCTTGGTTCTCCCCCCTCTCCCCCGCCCCTCCCCTCTGCTCCCTCCCTCCCTATTTACAGCAGGTTCATTCATCATTTTCCATATTTTCCCTTTCCCCTCTCTTTCCCCTGTTGCCTTTCTGCTTTTCCCCTTCTTTCTTTCTAGTATTCCTCTCCTCTGCACACCATCCTCCTTTTATATAATATCTATTACATCTCTCTGTCCTTATTTACAGTTATGGTTTCTCATATCAGAGAAACAATTCGATGTGTGCTCATGAGTGTCTGATTTATTTCACTTAAGAGTACGTTCTCAAGAAACATCCATTTATATATGAATGGCTCTAGTTTATCCTTTTTTATGGCAGTGTAGTACTCCATCGTGTAGAAAAACCACATCTTCTTCAGCCATTCGTTGGTTGTTGGACATTTAGGTTGTTTCCAAGACTTAGCTATTACAAATTGTGTTGCTATGAACATGGTGGTGCATACGTCCTTGTGGTATGACGATTTTAATTCTTCTGGGAAGATCCCCAGTAGGGGAATAGCTGGGTCAAATGGAACCTCCAGTTGTAGTTTTTTGAGGAATCTCCATATTGACTTCCACAGTGGCTGGACCAGTCTACATTCCCA